>JABFEA020000050.1:11274124-11284964 GCA_019775915.2 Cyphomyrus plagiostoma
TTTGTGGCTCTGTGAACACCATTTACTAAACAAACAATTTTGCTTTGGCAGAATGAAAAATTTAAAATGAAAATAAACTATTAGTTAAGAAATATTCCTTGGAACAACAAACTGTGGAAACTGAATTTACAGTATTTTCCTTGAGACTCGAAGGAAGAGTCCATTAGCATAAAATGTGCTGGTAATTTTCTGCCAGTACATTTTCTGTTTTTTGACGGATTTTTTACAAGATTTTTTTTACAGTGTGTCCTAATCATAACCATAAGTAACCAAACAAAATACAAGAGTTTTTGCATTTTTAGTTTTTTCATAGCAGTCCCCATAAAGAAAAAAACAACAGATATTTATCACGTTATGGGGACATTGTATGCCCTTAAGGATAGGTATACCTGCTCGCTCACACACACACACACACACACACACACACACACACTCTCTCCATGGCCACTTTATTAGGTAAACCTAGCTAGTAGGTAAGATACACTTTTGCCTCCAGTACTGCTTCACAGTTGGACAAACTGTGTGTTCATAGAAGTTTTTCTGTGCTCTACTCTTATAATGAATTAGCCACTAATACAAAATAATAAAAAGAAGCTGGAAACAATGTCTGTAGTCTGACAAATACGAGAACTTGCATGAAACTAACTGGACTGAGAGGAAAGAGGATGGTGGCAGCGACTCACTGTTGACGACAAATTCCTGGCACTCCCTGCGGCTCATGCCGGCTCGGTACTCAGCGTCCACAAAGCCGTAGATGTAGGAGCTGCCGGAGCCGCCCACTGCGAAGGGCTGTCTGCACAGGAGGCCGTCCAGGGTCACGAACACCTGGGAGAAGGAACCTCCACTGTCAGAACTCCACTGGCTGCATGGCAGTGGTCAGTGCAAGTACTGCAGTGCGAAAACTACTGGGATAATAAACTATGTGTATGTGTATATGCTAGAATATATGCAAATTAATCCATCCATTTTCTGTAACCACTTGGCCTATTCAGGGTTGTAGGGAATCCAGACTCCTGGGGGCTACGAGTGCAAGGCAGGGAACAACCTAGGATGGGGTGTCAACCTATCACAGATATGCAAATTAACAGCAACACAATAAAAACTGACAAGAATTTCTGTTCTCCAAAAAGTTACACATAATTTGTAGGATGACTCTTACATAAGAACATAAGAACTATACAAACGAGAGGAGGCCATTCGGCCCATCAAGCTCACTTAGGGAGAACTTAACTAATAGCTCAGAGTTGTTAAAATCTTATCTAGCTCTGATTTAAAGGAACCCAAGGATTCAGCTTGCACTACGTTATCAGGAAGACTATTCCATGCTCTAACTACACACTGCGTAAAGAAGTGCTTCCTTAAATCCAGTTTGAAATGTCCTCCCGCTAATTTCAGCCTATGGCCAGGAGATCTTGTATTGGAACTAATGCTGAAGTAACTATTTGGTTGATCAGCATTCAAGCCTGTTAGAATCTTATAGACCTGTATCATGTCCCCCCTCAGTCTCCTTTACTTGAGGCTGAACAGATTTATCTCAACTAACCTTTCCTCATATGACATTCCTCTAAGACCTGGAGTCATTTTTGTGGCCCTACGCTGCACCTTTTCTAAGGCCGCAATGTCCTTTTTAAGATATGGTGACCAAACCTGCACACAATATTTAGGAAACAAATTGTTGCACCATTTTTGATGTTAGTTATTCTATTATCTATATCTTATTGCTATTACTAGGTGTGATTCTTGCACTAGGAGCACCTACTACCTCATTTAATTGTTCATGTGCAGAACAGAAAAAAGGTGACTTTGCCTGAGATATAAGTCTATGCAAATAAAAGACGTCATTTAATATAAAATTTCATCAAATTACCATAGCAGCTAAATGACCTTTTCCCTTTTCCCTTACTGACCTGCCCTCCAGCCCGCCTGTCCCAGCCAGCCACGATGAGATGAGCAGACAGTTCCTCCTTGTACTTGTATGAGATGTTCTTCACCAGAGTCGCTGCTGAGCGCACCAGGGGGTCCTCCCCTACTTCTATGCTGAAATACACAGAGAAAATATCTTATTGGCAACTGGCAACTGAAGAAGCAGATCACACTACAAACATGGATGCTAAGGTACCTGTGCACATCCAGCTGGTAGCTGACCACCTCTGCAATAGTCTGAGCATCAGCAGCAGAACCAGACAAAGCGCAGTAGATTTTGTCATGGAGGGGGGAGAGTTTGTTCATCACCCGATTCACCACAGACTCCCTAATGCAAATATAGATGGTGCATCAAAAACCACTGAGGGAAAAGTGACAGAGATGGACAAAAAGAAGCAGAGATGTAGAGAGAGAGACATACCCGGCAGAAACGCGGGAATCTGATCCCAGCACAACTCCACCATCAAACTCGATGGCTATAATAGTGGTCTGGAAAAAACGTGGGAAACATGACTGGTGCGAAATTTAGCTTGATTAAGCTAAACTTATTCACACAGTATAGGGCTACTTCAAAAGCTGCTACCAAAGGCTGGTTAAATGTTGCATACTATAAATATGCAAATAATGTCATTAAGTAAAATTTTCTTTAAAAAAATAAGTACATGACCAACGCATGAACCATCGTTATTATCTTCTTTTTTCTAGACGTCATGTTTTAAAGACATTCAAAATTTAAATATTTTTTTAAAACTCAATATAATGTAGTCGGCCTACTGTACTTACCCCTGTTTTGACTTCCTCGGAAAGCCAGGAAGGCTCAGGTGATTCCTCCAGCATATTTTTTCGATTATTTCGTTTTGCCGATCTTAAATAAAATATCCTTGTAATTATACTATTTCTATATTAACTACAACTAGTTTTTCCCCCAGTAATACCTACGATAATTTACTCTTTAGGATAACACGTATTTTAATCGCCAATCCGCGGTAGGCTAATTCCACACGGCCGTCGGCGAGCAGTTTGATTCTGGGAGAAGCCCCAATTATTTCGATAATAAAAGTCTTTCGTTATTGAAAGACGCTGCAGTACTGAAAGTGCAAGCAACCGTTGTTGGACAGTTTAAAACAAAAATACCTTTATCACTGATATTTAATTACAGCTAATTCATTTTCAATGCACGGTCTTCCATTTTTTTTCAGATGAAATTGAAAACGAAACCTAATGTGGTCCTTAACGGGAGGTGGAGTTTTTCGCAAACCGTGTTAAATCTGTCAGTGTAAATTATTCTTATTTAGCATGTTGCGTTGGAAGCACAATCATAATACCTTTCAATTCTAAAAAGCATCCATCTAAATTCACTCTTGAGTGCTGATTGGCAGAGTAATCAACATCGCTTGCTCGCTTTGTTTAAAAAATACATATATAATTCAGGCATTGTTCTATGTACTTTTTCTATGTTTGAACATCGCCATGAATTAAGGTTATGGTTTTTAAAGAAATTTGTGACCATGTCCCAGTCAGTGAAAGTGCATATGCTACCCCTAGACCCCAAAAGGTTAATGATGCTGCAAAAGTTACGTGCGCACGGGCACGTCCCCCGCCCCCCAACAACGTGTCTTTGGACCGTAAGAGGAACCCGGTATACTGAGAGGATCTCGAGGAGTTCTATGTGAACATGCAAACTCCACACACACAGATGAGAATCCCAGTCCCGAATGTGTGTACCCATTTTGTCATTACGCTGTACTGCTGCTCATATGCTTACCGTTAAGACATGAACATCAGTGACACTACCGATAAAATTGTCATTGCATTAATATAATATTTGAATTTTGGTTTTGTCAATGAACACGAAGAAAGAAATTTTGTTTAACATTAACTGTTAGAATATTTTGGTAACACCTTTCCAAACATGCAAGTAAATGCTTTGAAATGTGCACCATCTACGATACAGTATTAATTAATCAATCATAATGTATCGAGTGTTGCTGACAGCCAGAATGGTCATTTGGGTAGTTCACAGTATAGAGCAGTATATTTCAACCTTTTTAGAGCCACAGCACATTTTTTACACTGAAAAAAATCCCACGGCACACCACCAACCAAAAATGTTACAAAATGACACTATGTAGCCTAGTAAAGAGAAAATAGTCTCTCAATTTATTTATACTCACTCAGTGTGAGACCTGAGTCTGTTTGGATGAACAGAAAGCTGATATCCTGGCAGGAATTGAAGACAAACAGAGACGAAGCTCTTCCTCAACAGCTGTCAGTCTCTCTGTTATTAGTTTTTATGTGTCAGGCTTGAAAAGCTCAGCTCACACATATATGTCATGGAAAATGGAGTAATGTTGAAATAGCTTTGTTTGTTTAGAATACATCACTATAACAGCACAGACACTCGACAATGGCATTTATAACGGCATTATTTGCAAATAATAATTTTAGAAAGTTTTTTAGACCAATTAAGTGGAATTGGATAATTTTCCATGGTACACCTTACAATCTCTCACGGCACACTAGTGTGCCACAGCACAGTGGTTGAAAATCACTGGTATAGAGTATAGACAGACTGCTATACCCTTTATAATCATTTCTATTACTATAGGTGTCAGCAATTTACAATATAAGAAAAGAGCAACAATTACTTTACTCAGTGTACTATGGCAGTGTATTAAATATGATACTAAGATGATACAGAGACATGCATTACAAAGTAAATGCTGAGAGGCAAAATAACTGTCTATAGATTAGTGTCAATGGTTTTCAAAATTAAAAAGTCCCAAATGTCAAAATATTTTTGTAAAACAATTATTTAATAAAACCAGGATTTCTATGTTTTTTTCAAACATTGTTTATTATTATTATGGTGTTTGTAGTTTGTAGTGAAGTCTGCTCCTTTCTTCTGTATTGGCTGCAGGGTGTCCCCTGGTCTTTCTACTGGTCATGGAATTTGGGTAACTTGTCTCCAGGGATGACGACATGCTCTGCACCGTCTTCTGTGATCAGCACCATGTGGACGACGCCGCCACTCACATTGTCCCTGCCGATCGCTAAAGTGAGAGCTGAAGGGGCAAATCCAGAATAATGGGATGCAGATTATAAAAATGCAAAAACATTACATAATATACTTTAGGTAAGCTGATGTAAGAGAACAAGGGTGTTCAGTTTATTTAGTAATTAAACACAGAAAAACACTGAAAAGATAAATGTCCTTGTGATGTATACTTCCACATTACCCTGCTGGTATTACCTTAGGTTCCCTCAGTCAGCATGAAATGTAACTTTACACTAACTCTGCTTTGGTGATGTGATGTAAAAAATAAAGCTTCTTCTATGGCCCACATAATTCTCCACTGCTGGGCTCTAACAGGAGGTTTGTCCGAAGCCCTAAAACAGCACCATACCATTAGTGGCAAACTGTAGACACTCCTCTCGGCTCATGTCAGGCCTGTACTTCGCATCCACATAACCGTAGATGTAGGTGCTGCCCGACCCTGCGATGGTGAACGGCTGACTGACTAACATCCCGCCAAGAGACACTGTGTACACCTGTGTGGATAAAGGACGGTGTGATAGGTCATACCTCCGTAAAGGTGACAAGCACAGCATGTCATCTCAGCAAATCCACATTGTTATATTAATTTACAGATGTGCTTTTTCTTCACAGATTCTGTTTTTGTTTATGTAAAGAAAAGATGCCCGTTTTTGTTCCTCAGAATGAGACATTCGTGGTTCACGATGCGGAATCACCTGTGGGCCTTTCTTCCGGTCCCAGCCTGCGGTGATGAAGCCAGCCTGCAGATCCTCCCTGTTGCTGTAGCAAAGATCTCGCATCACAGAGGCTGCGGCCTTGACTAGAGGAGGGGAGTCCATCTGGATGCTTCCAGAGAAGGGCACACATACTTATTAACAGAGGTGGACATTTCATGTCCAGAAAGTAAAAATCCAAGCCAGGATTTTGTTTCAACCAACCAGTTTAGTATAAAGAGTCAGTCACAGAGTACTCAACTGGTTGGTTGAAACAAAATCCTGGTTTGGATTTTTACTTGAAATGTCCGCCTCTGCTTATTATCCCTCCTGGGAGATTAGCCTAAATATGCTGAACAAGGTAAATAAAACATCATAAATGGTCTAAAGCTCACAATAGAAAACGTGAGTTTATGCATTAAAGAGTTCGCTGTCCTGTCAAAGACCACATGAAGATCGTGTTTCACATTCTTACAAGCTTTGTATGCAATTAATATTTCACTACAGAGTGCTGTATTCTTGCTAATAAGGTGTTCAGGCTATTGTACCATTACAACTTTACCATGTTGTCAATATTTTTTTTCTTAGCATTGCAGTCAGAATCAGCGTAACCAGAGAATAACATACCTGTGGAACGACAGCTGGAATTTAGCTGCCCGTGTAGCTGCCTGCGCGTCGGCCAGGGAACCAGCGATGCAGCAGAATATCTTGTCATGGACCTGGATCAGCTTGTTGATGGCCTTGGAGGCCACATAGGACCTGCAGCACAGAGTGAGACCTCTCTCTGTAGACTGACTGGCACAGAATGTTACATAAAATTGCACACTATAACTGCACTATGTGGAAATAGTGCTTTTCACAGAAGCAGGGAATTCTCACCCTATTGAGGCCCTGGAATCGGATCCAATAAGAACTCCCCCATTGAACTTAGCTGCCAGTATAGTGGTCTGTAAATTCAATCAAATTGCATTAATTACATTAATCAACAAAAGCAGCATGACAACTGAGAGATAGAAGCGATTAGTAAGCTTTGATTAATAACATCGTCGGTTTCTCATTGGAGAAATGAGACACGTATATTTTATTTCCAAGTATAATTAATTCTAAAAAATCGTCACTTAATTGACTCTACGGTCACTTTCCATTGACGTCACTGTAAATAAGCAACATCAAACGATAATGCTGTAGTGTGTGAAATTTAACAATAAATACTTAGGAAAACTTCGATTCATATATTTTAATGGCTATGCAATTTTAATTGTACAAATGTGTACAGATTTAATTATATGGTTCCTGCTTTAAGTATCATCATTGTTGTCATGATCACCATCATCCGCAGGCCGCAAATAATATATATATATATATTTAGTATTTAAAGGGTTTAATGTAAAATTACAAGAAAAGCTTTAATGAAAAAGTCTAAAGTGAAAGTAAATTTTACGACACTCCTTCACGTGTAAATACATTGTATATTCATAATTAAATACCTCCTAATCATGAGAATTAATTATTTGGCTTAAAGAAACTTAATAAATAAAGCACCTAACATAAAGATGTTTAATAATTATTATTATTATAGCCTAATAAGAACTTCCAACCTGTAGATAGCCATGTAGTTATTTCTGGGTCGCCCTTCACTCTCCACAGAATATTTAAGGACTTAATACTCACGCCTGTACTAACGCCTTTGATTCTTGTGTCCATATTACTTATTTCAATTCCTGGAAATTTGACATGGAAGCTGTAAGAAACAGTTTAGACGTGAAGCGCAAATGGACGGAAGTTAAGGTGAAAATAGTGACATCATGCGGCGTGAAGCACGTTATAGGAGTACCGAACTCGAAACTATACTGAAATAAAACCAGGAAATTATCATTTATCCTAGACATGGCGCTATCTTATGTCATAGAACCTTCTTTACCCGGTTTTAATTTCGAAAATTCGGGAAGGTAAGTGTATCTTAACCGAGTAGCATAGCTGTGTTATGATTGTTATCGGAGTATTGGTTTCCTATAAAGGCGAAAGTATATTTCGTAATGCATTTAAAATAACTTCGTTAAAAGAATGCATACAATTAGGGTCCTTGATATGTATGTTTGGCTACTCTAAATCCAGCTTTAGTGCGCTGCAGGGGCAGGGACAGAATGGGTATTTGTGAGCAGGTGAAATCATGGATCTCCACTCCGAGGCAGCAAATGACCATAGGCATTATATTTTAATGCCGGTGGATTTCGGTAATATTCCATGAACAATGTGCATGATTGTTTCTTATAGTACTTTTTTTGCTAGGAATGTTGCTCTCGAGGACATACTGAACGAGGGAAATGCAAAGGCTCCAACACCTCTAAAGACAGGGACCACCATAGCTGGCGTCGTCTGTAAGGTAACACTCATGTACTTTCTCAAAATATGTTTATACTTATTCTTAACTTGTAATAAATAACTGGTGCTTGTATGACCAGTATGCATATGTAATCTTCATCATCTAATTGACACCGGTGAACAAGATTTTAAAGATACTTTCTTCCCTTGTCATTAAGATGTGTGCCTGCAATGTATTATGAAAAGGAAAATACAGGCATTTTGCTATTTCATTATTTTGAAAAAAATAAAACACCGTCTGAACCATTAAATTGATAAAAAGTTATTATTTTTCCAATTTCTTTCCTAATGTTGACAGGATGGTGTGGTGTTGGGCGCAGACACTCGAGCGACATCCAGTGAAGTTGTGGCTGACAAGATGTGTGCCAAGATCCACTACATTGCTCCAAACATCTAGTGAGTGCTTATGTCCCATAATATGTCTGCATCTATTGGACCTGCTATTTTGATACCCAATCTCACTGGTTTCAGTTAGTTCAGATAAGGCACTGGTGTGAGTTAGGGCAGTATACCATGTATGTGTACCACGTGCACCATGTGAATTTTAGAATTTACAGATTGTTGGCACACAACCCATATGTGACATCGCAGGGAATGCTCAGAATACCTCAGTGGTGCCTTGCTGATCAGGGATTCAGCCCAGCAATCTTTCAATTACAAGTGCATTTCCCAAACCATTGAGCCACCACATGCGAGCATGTTCTATGTATCGTGTGCGTGTGCCATGTGTGCATGTATCGTGTGCGTGTGCTATGCGTGCATGTATCGTGTGCGTGTGCCATGCGTGCATGTATCGTGTGCGTGTGCCATGCGTGCATGTATCGTGTGCGTGTGCCATGTGTGCATGTATCGTGTGCGTGTGCCATGCGTGCATGTATCGTGTGCGTGTGCCATGCGTGCATGTATCGTGTGTGTGTGCCATGTGTGCATGTATCGTGTGCGTGTACCATGTGTGCATGTATGTTGTGCGTGTGCCATGTGTGCATGTATCGTGTGCGTGTGCCATGTGTGCATGTATCGTGTGCGTGTGCCATGTGTGCATGTATCGTGTGCGTGTGCCATGTGGTTCACACTGCCCTCAGTTCCAAGCCCATCCACATCCTGGATCCTCCTCAGTTGCTGTGGTGCTGGCACGGCCGCAGACACGGAGAAGACGACGGAGCTCCTCTCCTCCAACCTCGCCATCTTCTCCCTGAACAGCGGCAGAAACCCGCGGGTTGTGATGGCCATGCAGATTCTCCAGGACCTGCTCTTTAGGTGTGTGCATGCTTCTGACAGTGGTTAACGTTGTTTGTTGGTCATTACGGCACTTCAGACGTCTTTTATCTCTTTGTTTTCCAGTAGGTTTATTGTTTATCTTACTTAAACTATGTGTGTACTGGGTTCTCAGGTACCGGGGCCAGATAGGAGCACATCTGATCCTTGGGGGAGTCGACTGTACAGGCAGCCATCTCTATACTGTTGGGCCCTATGGAGACATGGACAAAGTACCTTATCTGGCAATGGGTAAATGATAAAGTCAGTAAATGTGCATCTGCTGTCAGAAGTGGCTTTTAATGGGCCAGGCTAGAGGCAAGCCCATATCTAAAAATAAATTTCGGGAGGGGTGGGGGGGTGATAGGCTCTGGACCTCCACTACCAAGCGAGAATGAAAAAATAAATGAATATTAGAATATCCAAAGTCTTTTAAAGAGCCTTTTTGCATCTTGTTGTCTGGTTGTAGGGTCTGGTGATCTTCCTGCAATGGGGATACTGGAGGATGGTTTCAGAGCTAATATGGAGGTATAGCTGCACAGCTTTGGCACACATACACACACACACGCACAGATTTGTAATTATATCTTTGTGGGGACTATTCATTCATTTGTATGGGGAAAACTCTAATCCCAACATGACAACCTTAACCAGCCCTACCCTTAACCACAAGAAACCAAACAAATTTTTAGTGTTTTCATTGCAGCCTCAGATCTTTGTGGCGACCTGAAAAATGGTCCCCACAATGTGAAAATAACATGTTTTTAATCACATTGTGGGGGAATTTGGTCCCCACAATGTAACATGTAATAAACCTAATTTACACACACACAAAGCGGAAGTGAGATTCAAACCCCGGCCCCCGAATGGTGAATTGCACAGGTGTGTGTGTCCTGCACCCTGCACCGGCTTATTCCCTGCCCTGTACCTGTTGTCTCCAGGATAGTCTCCTCATGTGTGCCCTGTATAAGACATGCGGTCCAGAAAATATGTATGTATGTAAAAAGAATGCCCCTGTTATGCAATAAAGACCTGTTATTTCAATCCTGATCGTTTTTCAATTCCCACAAGCGTAAACCCAATTTCATAAAAATCTGTGGCTGCAATGAAAACACTAAAAATGCTAAAAGTCTTGTATTTTGTTGGGTTACTTATGGGTTAGGGCTGGGTAGGGGATGTGGGTGTCATTGTTGGAATTAGGGATTTTGCCATAGAAATGAATGGACGGTCCCCACAAATATATAAATGAATACAAAGGTATGTATGTCTCTGAACCCCACAAACTCATGCTGTGTCCTCTGCCTTTCAGCTGCAGGCGGCAAAGACACTTGTCCGTGACGCCATCCATGCAGGAATCATGAGTGACCTGGGCTCAGGCAACAACATAGACATATGTGTCATAAGCAGACAAGGAGTGGATTACATCAGGCCCTATGAAGAGTCTGCCTACAAAGACCAAAGGTGGTATTTTGAACATTAAGCTATTCTAATGAAGTTAATCTTATTAAATGCCTTGTCAGTGTGTGTGTAT
>JABFEA020000050.1:11336660-11349066 GCA_019775915.2 Cyphomyrus plagiostoma
GGCCCCTCCCCTACCGAAAAATATCTTAAAATTAACATAACCCACACCTCACTACTTCAACAAATTCCGCCCCCCCCCACCCCCCCAATGTACCTCAGAACTTCAGTGTCTGTCTGTGAGCACAGTGTGAGTCTATAAGCTCTGTGTATAAAGGACAGAGGCTCTTGATGCCACCTTTTCTGTTCAAATATAAGTAAAATGCCATGGTCACGCAGAGATAGGCAGAACTCCCCTACACAAAAATAATATCTTCTGAGTTACAGTATCAATCCAGTACAGCACAGATCTGTCTCATGATGAGAAATTGCTTAATGATTTCATATGAACCTGATTCATACGAAACTCTTAAACTCTGTTAAATATGCTATTGTGTATACATACAATATCAATTCTCAGGAAAAAAGATAAATCTAGTTTATTCTATGAATATTAATATGTACTTTCAAAAAGCCACCAGACAATTAAATACAGTATGCTAATGTATAAGATGTCAGGCTCATTGCTGTATACATGCAGCACTTACCTCCTGTTTGGTTGAAGCGCTGCTTTGCCACTTCTATGTTGGTTTTGAACACCTGCTCTCCACCACGAAGATGCTGAGTCTCCCTGTCCCAGTAATCAGCATCCACAGCCTTGGTCAGCCAGTCCTGACGGGGGGTCATTCTGCCTATTCTGCTGTCATAGTAATCGATGGGCTCCCCATCCACCAGCCCCACACCCACAAACTCTGGGAAGTCTGGGATCCCTGACGTGCCAGTGAAGACGTACCGAAGGGAGTGGGTCACTGCAAAACCAGAACATATATTCCACCTGAGAGAGTGAGTATTTAAGCATTTAAGAATATCACTTCATACTCCAACCTGTGCTGAAACCTAACTGACAAAATAAAAACAGGAAATACAACAGAAAATAAACCTGATTATATACTCTGCAATCACAACTGTTCCAAAAGCTACATGAGATATAAATACATATTGTTCTATACTGAAGCTACTAAAGATTTCTGCATCTTCTACATTAGATTTTACACAAACACATCTCCCACACATTGGATATGCCATCATAAAAACTAAAACACAGGCACATAGGAATTCTTTAGGTTTCATTTACCCTGTCTCACTCTTCTATGAGACACAAACACAAGAGCCCATGGATAAGCTTTGGGTCAGAAGCCCCTGGAACAGATTTTGAGGTTAAGCTCTTTGCTTAAGAGCCCAACACAGGACTCAAACTGGTGATCCTCTGAGTACAGAATCCTAACCTGCACAGCCACACACCACCCCATAATAAAAGTTTAAAAACAAAAATAAATGTATTAAAACTTACATGCAAATATGGAGTGAATTCTAAAAAGCAGAAATGCAGAAAGTGCAGTTTTCCTCATTTTTTTTGGCGCTGGATTAGAATTGGATTTGCATCAAAATGGAAAGTGTCACTACTAGACAAGCTTTCGTCTGTCAAAGTTGTTTATGTAGTTCTTGGACCATGAAAGTTATAAATATATATTAGGCGGGGTGAGTCAATCTTAACCAATAGTAACCAAGAAAAAAGTCGACATGACAAATCTCTAGGGGCATCCAGCTAGAGTTGTGTAATACAAATTTAATCATGATTCATTCAACAAGTCTATTCTCTTGGATTAAAGGTTCTTGGATTGGCTGTGGTATCCTGGTCCAGTGCTTCAACAATAGTCACTCATCTGACAGGTAGCCGACATGCTTAATGGAGAATGAAAAACAGTGTACGTTAAAAGGAGAGTAAACAGAGGGAGAAGGACATATGACTACGTAACTTGCAACAAGTTTATAATAAAATTGCCATAAATGCTGTCTAACAAATATCAAATGTAAACGCTGTGTATTTCATGCGCGTGCGCTTTACAAAAAAGTAGTTGACACATGCGCAAAAACGGGGCTACAAATCGGACGGGTGTCAGATAGTAACAACTAAAACACAAATAATTTGCAGTTTTAGGGGTTTAAGTATTACTTCTCCAGTGGTTTAATAAGCAGGAACAAAATATAAATAGAAAGTGCTGCATTATTGCTCATTCCACAATTTCCTGATGCAGGGTTGCCTGCTCACGGATGTGGCATATGAGATTCACGCTTTCAGACTCACGCAAGATATCTTAAGGCGAATCTATGTTATTCCATTATAAACCCAACATTAGCTATATCAAAAGCGTTGGGGTAGTTTGCAAACTATATAGACTATTTACAAAGTAATAAAACTGTGAAATACATGCAAACGTGTGTCCATGTATGTGCAGACTTCAAATGGAAATCTCGCTCCAGCTAGGTGGGCAAAGTTGGCAACCCTGCTAATGTACAAAGAGTTGCCGTATTAGTATAACTTCATCTTCAGCTTACAGACGCCCTCTGGCGACAATGTGGTACACTGACAACAGACGCTTTCTAGTGACGCAAGTGGTGCACTGCAACAGACGCTCTCAAGTGACGTAAGTGGTGCACTGACAACAAACGCCTTTCTTTGCAAAGTGTCGTCCTTGCCGAAACTTAATATTGACTTAAGAAGTAATACTCCATATGTACGATTTCTAGTTATTGTATGCCTTATTATATTTTTTACCACATACGTGACCTCCAGTACTAATTTATTTTCACTCATGTATGTGCATGATATTTAACTTTACAGGAAATTTAATGCGATTGGTTAGCACCAACATGAAACCGAAAGTGAGACTGACTTAATGCGGGGAAAAACCGACTCGGTCAAAAAACAACCATCCATTTTCTTGACAGCAATACAGCAGTAAATGTGCAGTTCTGTACTGCTTCACAAATAAACAAAAAACCTATAAATTTCCATGGCTGATATTTTGACAATATACAAACTCTCCTTCATCCTCTTTACAATCCTGCGAGGTACGTAGACATGACTTTACATGCAATATACGCTTATTTTTTTGTTTGCATTTCTTTATTTATTCTAATTAGAAATAAAACACTACATGCTGTATGCTTATTTGTGTACGAAATGTCGAGTTCCAGAAAAAGTTCAGGCTGTATTGATAGAAGTATACGCCTTTGTTTTACTTATCAGTTTCGGTATTGTACTGCTCATTTAAAATATTTTTATATTTTTTTAGGTCTGCTGTCCACTATAATCATTACATAAATCTAAACATTTTCTGTAACCTTTTTAGTGCATAAGCTGTTTTAACGGTTGCAATTGACGTTTTGAATTGGTTACAAAATTGAACTGCGTCGTCTGTGTAGTGGTGTGGAATGCGACATTACAATAATTAGTTTTGTATTATTAATATTAGTATTGCTATGGGGATACTATATTCTACCGTCTTAATAATTCTATTCCTACTGTTCTTAACGCAGTCAGATCTGTGCTCTGGTGAGCTAAACAAACAATGGAAAAGATCATGAAGACAAATTTTAAAGAATCGAACTAAATTGGAAATTCAAAATATGAGTGACAGCCGAAAGACTGAATGTCAATCGTAATGGGCCAGAATTGTTTTCCTTAAGCTATCTAAATTAACAATTCATAATTTCTCATTGGAACTTTATCCCCTTATTTTCTTTCCCATACTGACCCCGCCCTACATCCCTGTCTCTCAGCCTGTGGGACAAGTTGTCCTGTCCTGGAGTGCTGGTTTGTCCAGGAGAAGCCGGGAGGGGGTTTCCCTGCAGCCATGAGCCAGGAGAAATCCCTTCTCTACATTAGTTCTGACACGGCAGACAGGACAGAAGCAGAACCAACCCGACGCCCCCCTGCAGATATCAGTCCATCTCGAATCTACCACATCTCGGGTCAGTACCTACCGACCGAGTGTTATATACCCAGTTAGTGACTGTCTGACCTCACTGCTACATGGTTATAGAGAAACTTAAATGCATATGGAAAATTCACAGATACAAGCATGTTTAACTTATTACATTAGTCCAGAAACCACTGCTACCAATAGTTTCTCTTTGTTTTATAAACCAAATACAGTTTTTGCTGTGTCTGATAAGATTTGTACTTCTACTTTGTTATCTTTAGACCCAAGTGCCACACTGTGCAGATCAGCTCTCCATCCCCCACAGGGCTCTGTGAAGAAGCCCCAGTGTGAAATCAATCCCTTCCTGCCTCAGCCGGCCGTGGTCCAGTGGGCAGCTCCACTCACCAGTGCAGCCCTCAGCCCAGTCTACCTGCAAGCCGACTGGTACTCCGTAGCCTTGCAGAGCCTAGACGGACAGTCAGTCCTGTCCAATGTAATGCGGGCTGCATCAGCGACCAACAAGCCTGACGGTAACGAAGGATCCCTGCCCATCATTGGGTGTCAGCTGTTAGAAATGAACTGAAAAGTGTTTGTTTTCAAAGAAAAAGTAAATAGTGTTTATTGATTGGTTCAGTTAGTGTTTCTCAGCAATTATGGGTATAAACTGTTATTATACTCCTTTGTATTCCTTTACAGTTTGTCTTCACATCTTCTGCCTGTTAATCTTTGTTTCCCCCTGTATGCCCCCCCCTCCCTTTCCAACATTACCGTTCCAGTGATCCTCTCTGTGTTCAGTAAAACTGCCTCCATCCGCTCCCGGCTGGGTGTGCCGGTGTCGCTGGACTGTGGCTTTTGGGCAGACCCATCCTCGCCGCTCTCAGGCTCAGGCTTCTCGGTAGAGTGGCGCTACCAGTACCGTGGAGAGGGGCGGCTGGTCTTGGCCTATGACGGCAAGACGGACCGGTACGCTGAAACCTCGGAGAAGGGGGCAGAACTAAATTTCACCGCCTTGCACCAGACGAGCAACGCATCACTGTTGCTGGAAGAGACCCAAGTCAGACATTCTGGGACCTATATTTGCACCATCTACCTCCCGTATCTCCTGGCTCAGGTGGCTCTGGACTTGGAGATACAGGGTGAGTGACGGCATTGAGTAGAATCAAACTAAAACAACTGTTCTAACCATGATAAAACCAAATTTTTTTGTAGCATGTAACAATTCAGAAGATTTCCCCTGCCTTTGATTCTTCTTCCTGTGTTAATTTCTGTTCGGCCATCCACTCTGGTTTCCTCACAGTCCAAACACGTGACATTTAAGAGAATTGGTAACTGAATTATGTGTGTGTGTCCTGCGATGCCCTGGCTTCTCATGCATGAAAGAAAATGTTTGCCTCTCTTAGGCAATCATGTAGGGAAGTGTAAATGAATTTACAGTAAGAGTAATGCACCAGTACCACTTTAACATAAAATACTGGAATGTAGGGCAGGGTGGTATGCCCTAAAAATGAAATCACAATATTTTCGAGATTTTCAATATTTATCATGGTATTCTAAAATTCATGTAGAAAACAGTAAAATATGACAGATGATTTTGAGTTTTTCTAATTATGATGACCAAATTGTTTTACTAATAGTTATGGAGTGTGTAACAGGTATATTGATAAATTAACGCAACGACAGACTCATACCTTGATGGAATTTGTTTAAAAATAGTACATTGCACCTGTTAATTATGCAAGAAAACAAATGTTTCAGCTATACCACAATACAATGTTCAAATCAATGACAACATGAACACTCATGGTAACAATATGATATCTTATCGATATATCGTTGCCTAACTTTTTATTACAAAATTAAATTGTCTGTGAATCATGTGCGGTTGTCGGAGCTTGCATGTGCAGTATTGATGTGTGTTCTCCTTTTTTTCTTCATTAGAGCCCCCCTCCATTTCCCTCTCGCCCTTCCCCCTCCCTGTCGTCGTCCCTGGCCAGTCCATCTCGGTGCAGTGCGACGCCTCTGGCTTCTCCCCGCTCTCGCTGCAGCTGCGCTGGGAGATGGTGGGGGCGGACGGTAAGGTGCAGGTTCTGGGCGAAGGCAGGATGTCGGGTCACCGTCAAGCCTCCGACGGCACCTTCAGCCAGAGCTCCTGGCTGGACCTGGACACGAGCCGGCTGGACCTGGGTCGCGGCGGGGAGCTGGCCTGCGTGGCGGTGCACTCTGGCGGGACCCGGCGGGTCAGCGCCACTCTCAACATCGTCGGTGAGCAGCAACATGCACTGCTTCTGAGTTGTATGAGAATCGGCGTATCCAACCTGCCCAGCAGCGTTTCCCAACCCGGTCCTGGGGACCCCCAGACAGTCCATGTTTTTCCTCCCTCCCTGCCAGACAGTCCATGTTTTTCCTCCCTCCCTGCCAGACAGTCCATGTTTCTGCTCAGCACTGTCTGACAGGGAACTGGGAGGAAGCTAAAACGCGGACTGTCTGGGGGTCTCCGAGGACTGGGCTGGGAAACACTGCTTTAGTCTATGCATGCATGGGTTTAAGACAATAAAAAGAGCAAACCAGGCCTTACAGGATAATTCAGATGCAACAGCTGGTTGTAGATCTGCACAAACTGAATTGTGGTGTTCAGTATTTGTTTGAACCCTAGGCATTTGACTAGTAGAATTAAGGTGGTGTTGCCAAAACCAGAGGTTGGATGGAAACACTGTATTGATACATTAGAAATGATTGTATTATTACTGTATTATTTTAGGACACTGTGGAGATCTTGATTTGTCAATTTGGACATGTTTTATATGCCCTTGGAGCATGAGGGACCATGTGTAATACCTCCCGTGCCCTCTGTGTGTCAGGAGTGAGCGCCCCCTCCATAGAAGACTCAATGGCTATGGTGGCTGTGGCCCTGGGTCTCTATGGCCTGATCAAGTTCTTCTCCTGGACATTTGGCTCCTTTGGTAACCCTCCCCCATTCACAGAGTCTCAGTTTTCATGCCATTCATTCAGTTATGGTGTCATCTTGGTGTGTTTATGACCTACATTTTCTAAGGGCATCAGAAGTTTCATATTTAACAGTTGGTTGGAGATTGAGGTTTTCCTTAGCAAACACATTTTGCTTAACACATGAATCTATCTACACAATTGCTTGCATACTGTCAGGTATTTGCTATTTGTTCACTGTGGTTGCTATGATATATAAGCTTTTTCCTACAGGATCTGGTAACGTCGATTCAGAAGACAAGGTAAAACATCCACGCGTATATACTGGGTTTGCCAGTTTACCTGCCTTCCCATCAGTATTAGTGTATCTTCCTGTCTTACTTTACATTTTACTTCTATTTAGCACATTTTTGAACCAGTGCACCATTAGAATTGGCTAGGTGTGTGTGTGTATATATAAGCTAAATGAAATAATGTTTTGTATTAATAGTTACATTATGAATCTACTTTAAGCTTTGTGTATATGTATATTTTTATACGTTTGGCAATTTTCAAACTGCCCTGTAGTGGAAAAAAAAACAAGATTGTGGACACATTTTTGAAAACATACTTGACCCTGAACCAGCAGGTTAAGGGCAGTGTAATATGTGTTACTGGTAAGAGCCAGTTTGCAGTATGTATTAATAAACGCTGTGCCCTGGGATAATTGCCTTATGAAAAGTGTGCTGTGGCAGATAAAGGCTGGGATACTGATTTAGCAGAGCCTTCTGTCCGGAGTGATGTACAAGTGAGGCAAATAGTTCATTACAAACATACAGCTGTCAGGGAGTTGACCAGGCAAGGTGCAGCTAGGCTGAGGTTCCAGTATGTGCCTGAGCACAAATGTAAGCTGTACTGGAGCAGAAGCTACACTGCATCTTCCAAACAAGGCGTGAAACTAATACCTGCTATTCAGTGGTCCACATTCTGTCCATTTGTAGAAACACAATTGAACCCGAGGGAACAGAGATGGATAGAGATGCTGAGGTATGTATTACAGCATAGTGCTAATGGCAGAGGAGATATGGAAATGTCTTCATACAGTTAATCATGTCAAACCGTGGTTATTAGTAATATGTGATTTTATTTACTTCTTTGTTTGCCCCCATTTTAATGTGCAGTTAAATTCAGTTACATGCCAAGCAGCCAGTAAGAGCTGAATGCCAGTGAAGAAATTATTTATTTGACTACGCATGATAACATAACTCTGAGATATTAAAGGTGTGCTGTTGTACTCATCAGTATATTATTATTTTGCAGATGTGAATGCAGTTCTGCTATAAATACATCAAACTGTTTTGGTTAATGGGTATAAAATGGTCTACAACTCAGTCTAGAAGTGTGTGTGGTATCTAAAATAATTACAATACAATGTTTTAAAATTTAATTCTAATGTACAGTGTAAGTGGGAGGCTGTGAATGTACTGTAACGATTATTGTTTTGAGAGATTTGTATTTTTTTAAGAATGTGGTAAACTGATGTGTATAGGGTTTAATCCCCCAGAGGAGTAGATGGGCACACAAGGAAGGCAGCAGAGAAAAATGAGTTGAGTCACCAAAACCGTGGTGACTTAATGGAGCCATTCAGTGAGATGATCTTGGGTATATCACCCAGCACCAGCATGTGACAACTTCTTCACAACTCCTGTCATTTCAGTGTGAAATTTGTCTTTAACTGTTTGAACTCCTAATTTAGATAAATTATTCCTTTGTTTGATACTCAGTTATTTTCATCTTTTCTACTTTTGGACGTTTTCATTGTTGTTGGGTAGGTTACTTTTAAGACGTTACTGTTAAAGCTGGTGAGAAAGTAGAGATTTCAGTGAGGTCTAGCCTTGTGGAAACAAATAAAATTTTAAAATGATAAAATTAAAGCATTTGTTTTTTTTTTTGTTTGTGCTTTTTTTTAAATAACCTCCTTAACTTGATATATAGTGATATCTACGAAATGTTCTCTAATATATCTCTGAAATTCTTGGTAAAGACATCCGTCGTCACAAACGGGCAGAACAGCATCTCCAGGCTGGAGACGGGGCTCAGTCCCGCAATGGCAGCTGGCAGCCTCCAGTGACATCACTGGCACCTGGAAACGGCAGCTAGCGGCAGCTGCCACTTATGTCCGTCACAAGTGGCGCTTATCAGTGGCAGATGCCATTCGCATACAGTTCCTGCCTCCATAGAGTGGCACCTACCAACCGCTCCTGGTAGTAAACCAGAGATTCTGTGCATCAGCTACGCTAGACAGGAATGCGGAAATAAATCGAGGACTTGTGTGATGTTTGTAAGAATTATGTAATTGTTGCTTATTGTAAATCTCTTTAACATAATATTTCAGCATATTTATGAAACGTTTGAGAAAATAATGATTGTGCTTACTGGAGCCCCCATTCTTTCCCTTTGATCATTAATTACTAACACTGTATTCAACTGGTCCACCAAGAACATTGGTACATCTTTACTACTTTTCCTTACAACTGGAACAATGATTTGTGACCATATTAAGCTTTAAATAAATTACTTTACTATGTTTAATATAATATTCTCAAAATTGACTGCATATAAAATTCATTTTAATAAATATAATATAAAAATATGTTTCATTTACAAAAGTGTATGAAATTTATGAAATAATTTGCACATAATCACACAAGCCATATTTCTATGAATCATAATTTGATCAGGAAAAAGAATGTACATATTATCCAAAGATAAAACTAAATGAAAACTGAAGAACCAGTGTTCAGTACTTACTTGCAGTGGTACTCCAGAGAGCAGTTTCTCTCCTCTGAAAAGCGGAGACAGAGATTGCACTTCCTGAAAAATTACCTTGAGTGTAGGATTTGGAGGCTTTGTTTCAGCACTGCATCTTTTGCACTGGTTCTGGGGCAGCAAAGGATGATACACCGGCAGACGACCCTTTTGTCACCCTCACTGCACAATCAAGGAGCTGAACCACTAATGGGACACAGGTGAAGTTGCTGTCCATATTCAACTTGTAGTTCTGATGTTCTGGAACTGTGGATGCAAGCACTATTACAACATCACATGACACTCAAAGTTCATATTTGGCTCTTGTGCCATCAACACTGCCTTAGTACACCTCAAAGTACCCTATTGGAAATAGTAGTAAGAGTTAGAGTATGATCAAGTATGGACATTCACACCTGTCCCTGAACAATGCACTATTCAAGCAACCCTCATGCACACACACACACACACACACACACACATATATATATATATATATATATATATATATATATATAGATAGATATAGTGTATAGATTTATTCAAATATTAAATATTATTTCCTGTTTACATATAATCACATCTCATTCTAGTTGCCGAATAATCCATGGGATAGTAACTAGTGCTTATCTTTGGAGTAAGGCTTATATTATGAGCAACTTGAAAAATAATGTTAGGGCTTATTTTCGGGGCAGGTCATATTTTCGGGAAATACGGTACATATTCAATAAGGCATGGTATATAGGATTGTCAGTTCAGTTCCCATTGTACAAAGAAGTATTTAACCATTGCATATGTTATTATAGTCTACATATAAAAAAATAACTGACGGTTTTAAAAATAGATATATTCAAGTACTTTATTGTCATTGAGTAACGCAACAAAATTACTCGTGTCAACTTCACATTGCATTTAAGTTAAAATGTCAAATAGCTCAGATATATAATACAATAAATAAATAAAGTCTGAACTAAAAACTGAGTAATCATATAAAATATGTTCAAAACATTATCAAAATGCCATGTATGTTAAAGTAACCAGGGGCCTCATGTATAAACGGTGCGTACGCACGAAAATGTTGCGTATGTTCGTTTCCACGCTCACGTAGAGATGTATAAAAACGAGACTTGGCGTACCGCTACGGACATTCTCACGGCAGCTCCAGACATGGCGCACGCACGTTTCTGCTCGGTTTTGTAAACGGACGGCACTTAGTGGCAAATCATTGCTACTGCATGTGGTTTCCATTTTTAAACTCATAACCATGATGCTGACTTTATCCAATACACCGACATTAATTGTATATTGTTTACAAATGTATAGTACCTGATTTCTAATCAATTTCTAACAATAAAACAGTGAAGAAAATTACCGAACTACTACAACTACCATGGCAGCTCTTGCGTTATTGGAAGACATATCTTATGAAAGAATTAGAAGAGAGTACCGCTTAATTCCTATTACGTATATGATGACTGCATATATGATTCCGTATTTGCTGATTGAATATTGAATTGCCAATTGCAAAATGAATTGCCATTTCAATAAAGAGGCAAAAAACCCATGGCAAAACGAAATGCACTTCAGTGCCTTGTTGTTCAATTTATTATTCAAAATATTTTGAAATGAATTAAGGATTGCATAAGCACTTTGCACATTGAATTGCCAATTGCAAAATGTATTTTCAAATTAAATGCTCAGATTAAATATTGAAATGACAAATGCATGCTCTGATTGAATATTGAATTGGCAATTGCAAAATGAATTTCCATTTGAATTTTTGGGCTTATAATCTTCCAAATGTAGCAAGCGCGAATGCGGGATCATATACGTAATAAATATTACGTACGTAAATATTACGTATAGTACCGGCACTGCTATATCTTAATATTTATCGTACCACAGCTTCTCACAAGTTGCCAGTAGGCCTACTCTGCTACTCAGAGACAAGAGTCACGCGAGAGTGGTGGGGCACCGCGCGCAGTACCGACAGTGTTATTAAGGCGATTCTGTTGTTCACAACACCCGTTCTTACCGTCAATACAGTGGCGACATTTTTATTACATGTACAGTTTGAAAAAAGTGGGTTTTTTTAAATCTATCTGTAACATGGCATGTAGCAGGGTCTATTTTAATTACGCAGAGAGCGCGTGCGCGAGACAAATCGTATGGGGATGGGGGTGTCGCGAAGCAGAAAAACGCAGATCGGACAGGGTCGTAATTTTAAAGTTCTGCATGCACGTGCGGATCGGGTTGTATTGGTAAGCATGCGCGCGCAAATCGGGTAGGCACCGCAGATCGGGTAGAGCGACAAGGATGATGACTGATCAGTATCTTTTTTTTTTTTCCCCTCCACCACCCCCCCTCTGCGGAGGACTGCTTTATTTCTACTTAAATATTTATTTATTTTTATTTACTTCCTCAATTGAAGGATAGGGAGGGGGGGGGAGGAGAAGGAGGGGCATAGAGAGAGAGAGAGAGAGAGAAAAAAAACAGATAATCTTTTTCACTGTCTGCTGTAGAGAGAAAACAACCAACATCTGTACAAATCGCATCAAAAATCAAACGTTATATATTATTGAACAGTACACACACCCAGCATTACAACACATGCCCAGAAGCAACAGCCGCTCAAGACAACGCGCGCCCGTGAGCACCAGTCTACATACCTGTGTGCACACCTGTGTGTCAGTGAACTGGTGTTCATAAGGTTCATTCATGTAAATGTCTAGTAGTGTGTGCGGGGAGCCACAGCCCCGCCCCCCCAGGACATGAAGGTGACGTAGAGGAGACCCGGGCCCCCGACATCCAGAGGCCCCCCAGGGCACGGGAACCCCAGGAGGACCAGCGCAAGGACAACTGCAGCCCCCACCCAGAAAAGGGCAGAGGAGCGCTCCGGAGGGGGGCCATCCGGCAGCCACATTGCAGGAGCCC
>JABFEA020000050.1:11358411-11377692 GCA_019775915.2 Cyphomyrus plagiostoma
CCTACATATGGCCCCCGTGCTCTCGAAACTTAACTACAGTAATCATGTGATAGCAGTGCATTCTGGGAGTGACACATTCTGGTTCCTTCTCACCACTTCAGATGATGATGATCTATGAGAAGCTGTGCGAGCTGAAGGGCTGCAACACTCTGACGGGGAGGGTGATCGAGCAGAAGGTGTCCTACACAGGGACCCGCTACCCCGAGATCAACAAGAAGGTGTGACTCTAGACTGGTGTTTCCCAATCTGTTCATTGGGGACCAACAGACAGCACTGGGAGCTGGGAGGGAGGAAAGATGTGGACTGTCTGTGAGTTCCAAGGAGCAGTGTGGGATTGGCTGTTCCAGCATGTCAGCCAATTACAGGGCGTGCAGAAGCACACACATGTATGTCTGTGTGTAAAAGTAGGAATGGGTGTTGTTGGGATTTTATTGATACAGCAATCGATACTGATGTTGCTTTTCAATATCTGATACTTATCAATACTCTTATTGATACTGCTCTCCATAATTTGGTGCAAAAAATATAGACGTGACATAAAAAGATACCAGTTTTTAATTTTTTTTTTTTTTTGCAGAAATAGCTGAGCTCTGATGTTATGTTTGACTTCTCTGCCCTGTACATGTTCTGGAGGATGTGTTTGTCTGCATCAAGGACATTCATTACACTCATTTATACTACAACACTGCTGAATTCTTGAATCTGAAGGGTGTTGGTTATTTTTTTGCGACTGCACACACCACGCCGGCCCAGCGGATCAGAGCAGCAGAGCCCACATGACCATGAGGCGGATTCCGTACACAATATTCACATCATATGATAAGATGGCTTGTAAATGCAGCAAGCGATGGAAATGGGGGGGTAAATGGGGATGACTAATGAGCGCTGTCACCCCACCCCCCCCAATCTCAGATTGAACGCTTCATAAACAGCCTGGAGTCCCGACAGAACCCGCCTGACTATGCAGACGTCTTGCGGGTGGTGCGACGGGCCAACGAGAGGCACGGCCTCCTGCTCAGCCAGAAGCAGGTGACTCAGATCGCCCAGGACAGCTTCCGCGAGACGGGCAACCGGCTGCAGGAGAGGCGGCACCTGGACATGGTCTTCAACTTCGGCAGTCACTTGACCGACGAGTACAAACCTGGTACGAAGCCCACGGGCCCTGTGATGTCTCAGGAATGATGAGGTCTGGGTGGAGACATTGTAAGATAATGTTGTTTGTCAGCTTCTGACTCGACCCTCTGTTCTGACCCGCCAGCCTTGGACCCCGCCCTCTCCGACCTTGCCCTCGCTCGCAAGCTGCGCTCCAACAGGGAACTGGCGCTCACCCGGCTCGAGGAAGTCGTCTCGAAGTACGCCATGAAACAGGACGACTCAGAGGAACAGGAGAGGAGGAAGCGGCAGGAGAAGCTAAAGAAGGAGGTGTGGCCCCGAGCGAAGGGCGGCCATGCCGGGATCCGGGGCCGATTCCATCGCCTTCGCCGCGAGGTTTTCTACGAAGCCACACCGAGTAAACGTGCCCATCTCTCTAACCCTCCAGAAGGCACCTGACGACAAACAGGAGGCCACGCCAGCCGAGAACGAGACGAAGGGCGAGGAAGAGGACGAGGGATGCGAGAGCGATGGAGAGGTGGCAGAGAGCGAGGGACAGGAAGATGATGAAGATGAAGAAGAGGAGGTATCCTCTGACCCAGACATTGAGGAGGAGCTAACAGCCAGCCAGTCACAGGAGGGAGCAGGTGGGGGAGGTGTTAAGGCAAATGTTAACTGTTACTCTAAATGCTACACAGACCTCCTGACTTCCTGTACTTTTCCTTCCTGTATTTTTTTTTTTTTGCATTGTTTCCTCCCCTGTCGATACTTGATTGATGTTCTGTATGTAGCTCAAAGGGTCATGGGTTTGTGCCTGCGACGGTTGTGGGTTTGAATCCCAAAGCCAGCAGAGTAATAATATCACTGTTAAGTCCTTGAGCAAGGCCTTTAGCTCCCGACTGCTCCAGGGCTACGCTGGTGGGCACTGAGCCTGAGCTTTCCTCACTTGTTTGTCACTTGGCATCAAAGTGGGCACTAAATAATGTTTCCATTATCATAATCATCATTAATACTACTACTGCTACTACTAATAATAATATAATCGTAATAATAATTAGAATGATAACAACAAAACAAGAACAACGATAATAAGTATTAAAAGCTTATCTGGGTTAAAATAATTAGTAGGATACATTTCCCATCACATGTAGTCCCCTGAGGAGCTGAGTAATTCAGCAACTCGGCCACCAATGCAGCGTCTCCCAGGAGCTCCTGGCTCTAGCATTTGACCCATGAGTTTGTGATCCTGTCATAAGTCTAATGGTTCTGTCAGGGCTTCCGTGTATTTAAGCTTGTAATGATCACCTTACATATGTGTCCACAATGCTGCTGTAGACATTCTGATTCGCTGTTGGGTGTTTCAGATGAAGAGGATGGAGGGGAGGAGGAAGAGGAGGCGACCGATGAGAGTGATATACAGCAGCAATGGGGAACTGGAGTGTCCACTAGCCCGGAGGATGTGGATTTGAATGGCGAGGAAGACAGCCGATCGGTGAGCAGCTGTCAAGACCATAGTGGTAAAGGATGCCCACCAAGTGTGAGAGAGGAGTGGAAGGATGGCTCCACCCCTCCAGTTAGCCCCAGCCAATCAGAAGCTGTGGATCCAGACAAGTGTTTGCTCACTGTCACTAGCAAATCTGCCTCATCTGACCATTTAATAGCTGCTTCACCAAGCTCAGGTGCAGAGGTCTGTCTGCCTTCCTCCTTATTGGACACTGAAATTGGTACCAGTTCTTCCCTCATGCCGAATCCAGACCCTTTGCCTTCATCACCTGCAACAGTTTTATCCAATCAGCATTCACGATCCACACCACATGACTCGAGGTCAGCCAGTTGCAGTCCCCTGCCACCAAGCCCTCTGGCAATTATGAAGACTCCTAGTTCAAGGAAAAGGAAGAGGATGACAGGGTCAAGTGGTCAGAGTGCCCTCAATGGCAGCCACAAACAGGCATGTGTGGACAGGTAAGGACTGAACATTAAGGATGAAAATGCATAACCCTGTCATTTAAGGTACTTGGAGTAACTCATAAGTAACACAATGGACATATTTCCGTCTATTGTGACATGATTAGCCAAATGTAAGATGACAGCAGAGAGGAGCAGTCGTAGCTGTCATTCCGATGTTAAGGTTGGGTTATACTGCCGTAAAAAATATCACTTTCATTTCAATTATAGCTGTGCAGTACAAAAATCAGATTCCTCATTTCCGATAGCAATTTCAGAGCAATTTTACAGGGCGATTTCGCACAAAGCTCAACTTAATTGCACTTTGACCTGCGAATACACACAGTTCAGCCAATCAGGTACGGCGTGGGCAGGGTTGATCTCACCATGGTTACAGAACCGCTTGCAAGGGCTTCACTGGCTTGTTTTTGACTGTTGATTGCCAGTATTTAAATTTGTAAATTGGAGAAAAGCTGTACAAGTGACAGAGAGCATTCAAATGGATTTCAAAGGTAGGAAGTATATTACGGTGCATTTTATAACATTGCTAGTTAGTATGCGTCACAATTAGCTTACCAGACTAAAAGGCCAGTAGAGTGGTACTCCGGTTCTCGAATTTGAATTTCTTGAAAGTCGAACAAACCGGTTTGACCTAATACTTGATCAAAATATAAGTCGAACCGTGAACACTGACCCAGTATAAATTGTATGCGCCGGGAAATGCAATTCTTACTTGAATGCCTTCTTCACAGACTGGACGATTAACCAAATAAAGCAGCACAACATTACAGTAACTAACATTAAATAAACCACTAACTTACTATTAGAGCATTTATGTCATTTATTTAAACTTTATTCTACCAGGTAAATGAACCGAAAACCAGTTCACACTGCTTTACGTGATATTCGGGAGAAATGCCAGATTACGCATTGGAACTGCCTGGGATACAAACGTTATGTGTGTAACTAAACTCTTCAGCCAATAAGAGCACAGATTTGTTGTCACAGAGGCCGTTCCAGTTTGTGCAGCCAGGGTGAGAGGTCGCAATGCATCTAACTGTAATGCATTGCGTCGGGATCAGAATGCGTTGCTTTAAACCAGCGCTGTAAACAAGTCCAACGCACCCAATGACTGGGGAAACAAACTGAAACACGGACTTAATACAGAGGACTAATGACAACAACCAGAAACAGCTGATCACATGGGGATCCCACACAAGGTTAACGAGGGGGCGTGGCACACGGAAGGAGCAGACAATCGGGCAAGGACAGGGGTCACGTTGGGATAATATCTTTATCGTTTTGGAAGCCATTACGAAAAAATGCTCTTGTTTTATCCTGTTCATTTTGTGTTAAAATGCTAAAAAACATATTTAGGTGTAATTTTGGGGGGCCGGGAACCAACTAATTTGTTTTCCATTATTTCTTATGGGAAAAATTTGATCAGAACTCGAACTTTTTAGGATTCGATCTGGAGTCTGGAACGGATTAAGTTCGAGAACCGAGGTACCACTGTATTACAATAAGCATTTATCCCCCCCCCCCCCACTTTCCTTATTGGCAGTGATGACGACATCCCCCTGGATATGGGCGTGGTGAGCAGCAGCCCCCAACAAGCAGACTCCACCTGTGCTGACAGCCCCTGCCAGGAGCTGGTCAGCAGTTCACAGTGCACGCCCCCCCCCAAGAGGAACAAGGTACTCCTCATTACTCCTTTGCAAATGTAGCAGGAAATATCTGTGGTTATGTTCTCTTCTGTCAGCAGGAAATTCTTTGCAACCTTTGTGCCTCATTTCAGGTACTCTGTATTATGTGGCATAAGCGTAGCCTCATCAATGTGCTAAATCCTCTGTGTTTACCCTCTCTGTCTTCCTTGAGGTGCTTTTGATTATAACCCCTTAATTCTGTCAAAGGAGTGAAAGCTGTAACTGTCTCAATTTCAGGTGAACGTGGCGACACAGTGTGACCCAGATGAGGTGATCGTGCTGTCGGATTCCGAATGACTGTTCCCTCGCTAGGAGCCCCTAGAAGCAAATGGGTGTCAGCCCTACCCCTCCCTGTGCAGTCACTCCTCGGTTGGAATGAGCTGGTAGTGCCAAAGTCGTGTCATGGGTGTCCGCGTGTGGGTCAACGCCTAGGCTTCAGCCCCTGACATGGACATTCAGCTAGCTGTACATCCTGGGAAAGGGACTCAAGAGCAGCTTTTCACATTTCAGGTTATTTTAGCTGGATTTTTAATTCACTTCATCATTAAATTTTTTTTTTTTTTGTTTTGTGGGGACAGGCAACTGGTTTTTCCTCCACTTATTTGACTGTTGGGTTCCTCTGTTGCAAATGAGATCACTTGCAATTTGTTGATTCTTCCCCAGTTCAAACAGGGTTTGCATAATTAAAGCAAAGAGGAGGAGGCTTTGAACCGAGGTAAGACCCGCTGATCCCAGCAGTGCCCAGCATTGGTCTTTAGGCTCCTGCAGCTCATGAGCTTTTCTCCATATGCTATGCAGCCACCTGTGGCTCATTCTTTTCCACCTTCTTTGTTTCATCATCATGGGAGTTTGTTTATCAGCTTATTAAAGAAGCCGACAATGCTAATAAAATCTGATGCTGGAGTTATGGGACTTTCTCTCCATTTTTAATTCAACAAACAAAGTGTTTTTTCCTAAAATAAAGGGACTTTTATTATCTGAAACCAATGTTAATTAAATTAACTTGTAAACTACTGAAAATCAGTGCTGAATCATTTCTAATGGACTAGTCTAGTGTGGGGGTGCTGCAGTGTTTAGCCCTGTTGCTTCACACCACTGGGACTTGGGTTTTAAGTCTGCGGCAGGGCTCCGTGTGGGGTTTGTATGTTCTCCCCCCCCGTGTTGTCATGGGGTTTCCTCCAGGTACCCCAGCTCCCTTCCCCCCACCAGGTGCGCGTGTGTGTGTGCGCACCCCCATCCTGAAATGGGTTGTTCTCTACCTTGTATCCATAGTCTCTGGGATAGGCTCCAGACCCCCCATGAACCTTAATGGGATAAGCAGTATCAAAAAATGGATAGTCAGTGTAGTGTTTCCCAATTCAGTCCTTGGAGGCCCGCCCATCAGTCCATGTTTTTGCTCACTCCGAGCTCCCGGTAGGAAGGTAGGAGCTGGGAGGGAGCAAGAACGTGGACTGTCTGGTGCGGGTCTCGGAGGGAGTAAAAACATGGAATAACTGTGGGTCCCCGAGGACTGGATTGGGAAACACTGGACTAGAATTGAGAGAAAATGTGGCTGGTGCAGACCTGAAGCTTCAGCAGTATATGTATTAAAACAATGTAACTCAGGAGATGTGGGCTGTCTTTAGAGTATAAGGTGGGGGAACCCATGTTTTGTAATAATGTATGTTTTGTAGTCATTTGTGAAAACTTGAGGGAAAATTAATAAACATGTTTGTTAATATGCCTGTTTACTGGCTGTGATTTCAATATACGAGATACGTATGGAGTTAATTTTGTGCCAAAAGTATTAATCAAAATTTAGAAAACCACAAGCAAATCATTAAGTATCAGAATGACAGTATGTTTTCCAAATATCAAAAAAGTCAAGTGTTTTGCTTCTGGAATTATTTTTTTTTGCCTTTTGGAATTGCTTCTGACTTTTGGTACTGTTAACGGGTAGGCGGGCCTTAGCAGCTTACATGTCTATTGGTCAGCTGGAATTTGGGAATGAACACGCCTTTAACCATCTGAGCACGCCCACTCCACGACGCTTCAGAACAATGCAACATGGCGGGAAGCTCCGGAGGCAGTTTACATGTTAGTTTATTATGAAAAAATCTGATTAGAGGGTAACTGGTACTTGAAATTGTAATAGTAACCATAGCAGTTTTCCCGCAATTTCCTTATAGATACCATTGCCATTTTATAGTCATATTTCACTTTTTTTGACAGGGGTGTATCGCCACCTGCAGGTGGAGCCATCTCACCATCTTCCCTCTTCTGACTGTTCTCTGGAAGAAACCCACTAAAGTTGCTATACATTTAACTGACCTTTAAAAGGGTTAAGATTTCAGTATGATTTGTCAGTTTAATACTCTATTGAATTATGTATAGATGTGGGTGTGGATGTGTCCCACATCTCAATTTAAACTGCAAGTTATTTGCATAAATTATATATTCAATAGAGATACACATTTTAGTTTCAACCCTGCAGTCTGGTCCAAAGTAATGAAACTGCTGCATCATGGCACATGCATTCCCTTTGACATACACAAAATACATCAGAACCAAATGGCAATTACAGTTTGATATCAAAACTTGAAATGCCAAAACCTACATTAATGTTACATCCCTTACACATTTGTGCAGATTACATTGCCAAGTGAGTAGATGTCACTTAAGATGTCATTGTTGAAAAATTTACAGGGTCCAGTCAATCTGTGCTGTGTCGTCTACAGGGCGATAATGTGACATCACGACAGCGTTATCACCTTCACGTCTGGTGAAAATTCAAAGCTCTGGCTAGGTAACAGAAAAAAATTAATTATTTCAATTTAAAACCACTCTGTCCCAAGGCAACACTAATAATGAATACCATTAACCTGACACAATGTAAAACCTTAATTACCACAGCAAAGGGGATCAACCTCCGTGAAGTCATCTGAACACCTTCCCAGTCACTGTGAATCCACATAAGCTTTTACAGCTGCCACTTCAACTTGATGCCAACTGAAGTGAGTGGCACTGTCTCCATAGTGACTAAAAATTACCATAGCAACTAGTTCTGTAACCATGGAGATGCTTATGTGTAGGTGTCTGGGCTCACATCTGTAAAAAGTGAATATGATTGATGTCACTGAGCCGCCGGTGCGTCAGCCGTAAAGTGATAATTATGCAGGATTTTCAAATCATAAAGTCTCGATGCACAAGCCAATAATGTATCTGGGCAAGCTCTTAATTGCTCAGACTAATTAGCTACTAATTTATTATAATGTAGAGACTGTACAACTCTAAAACCCTTTCTGATTTCAAGGGACAAGCTGTGGGGTTGCTGAATAATGCAAACAGCCGGTTATGGTGTTTCTTTTCATTTCTATCTAGAGAACAAAAACCACTCATCTCCATTAAAGTCTGAGCCACGGTGACATGAGTATTTTGTGGAATCCACCACAATTCATGAATTCTATACCACTTGCATCCATGTGTTCATGTGCATTGCCTAATTTAGAGTGCAGAATGATGGAACATAACCCCTCATTAGAGATCCTCATTGTATCAAAAGCACAAACTTAAGATGCCTGCCAACAAATGAATCCAAACTGCAAGAAAATCACAAATAAATGGATGCAAAAATATTCTCCTAGTTTCCTTTCCATGGGCTTTCCAGCAATATCTCTGAAAAAGAAGCTTCTATCAAAACACACCCAGCAATGACCAAAGATGACAATACCTTAAAAAGAAGGAAGTGGAATCAACAGTTGTGATGGAGATTATTTATTGCCAATCTCACGCTTCTACGGAGGTTAGCAATGACAACACTGATGTCTATATTTCCAGTTACAGTCTGAGAACTTTAACTGATGCCCATAGCGTGGCACTAACAGGCTTGTGTAATGACAAATATTTAGTGTCCTTTTGCAGTATTGTATAAACAAATGCAAGTTAAAATCCACACAGAATTGTATAGCAGTTAACAAGGATAACAAAGGATCCAATGAAAAACGGGCTGCTTTCTTTCTACAAGAGAAATGCAGTGGCTACAGTATTTTTTACTTTAAGACCATAAACTAAAATACTACTTCCTTTCAATTTTCACTGTTTTCCCCGCAGGCATTTTGAAAATGGAACTGTACATTTAAACATCAGCCAATTCCTTGAGTACCGATGTGTTTCACTTACACCATATTGTATGAAAATTAAGCATCCAACGTGTCAAATGTGTGCCAAAAAATGGATCCAGGACCACAAATGGCCACATTCCAGCACACCTGTTCCACGAGGCTCCTCAAATGACTACAATTAAGAAAGACATCTGGAAATTGGAAGAAATTGGGAAAGGAATGCTACAAAATGGTCCAAGTATTTTACAGATATATCTACCAATACTGCCCCTGTACCATGTGTATCAAACTATTCAATTTGACTCATCTCTGCTATACTGTTTTGAGCCAGTGAGGATAATTATGTTGCACTGCTTACCTCTAATATCTGTATTCTCCACTCATTCAATGTGTCTAAGTACCAATAAGGCAAAAGGATTTCATGTATAGTGTCTGCAAAATTTCTCCATTTTACCTGTTCTGTCAAAATTGCTGTCCAAACATAAATATTTCTAGACCGCTCTAAGAATTTACATATTATCAAAATAGCAATTAGTCCAAAGCAAGACTAATGTGCCTTGGAAAATCTCAGATATACATAAATCACAATTTTCCCCAAATAATATTATATGAATTTTAGCCCATTCACAGTTTCTGACTTCCAAAATCCAGACACATAAAATCATTCATGACCAAGGCAAATATGTGAATGGAAAACTTCCAGAAACCAGCAGTTAATCTAAAATGAATCCTCACATCTGACTGGCTGCATGTAGCATATTCTTTATAATTAATTCCAGGAATATTTAATTTCTGATGAGTGTGACGTGTGGCTGTGACATAATAATGGACTGGGGTAGGTTTCCCAAAGCCTTCTTAACACTACGCCGTTCATAAGATCTATGTTGAAAAATAGAATTTATGAATGATCAGCATAAAGGCGGCTTTGGGAAATTCACCCCTGAAATATATCTTAAGCCTCCTTACGATTGTTCCATAATTGTGTTTTTTATGGACAGTATCACCTCTCTCATATATCCATCCTGATTCCGTCATGAACAGCCTTCATAGAAGGCAGCGACCAGTGATTCCAAGCAGAGTAAGAGATTATGTAACCTAGATGATATTTTTTAAAAATGTGGCTGCGTGAGTTTTTTTCCAGATGAAGAGATCAGCATGCTTCCGATTTCCACGCATGACTCCCTAATAGCTCGTTCTTGTCTTAGCTGATATGTGGAAAATGCTGTGAAGGGGCTCCATCCAACCATCTGTTCCTACAACAGACTGAAACTTTAAAACATTGAATAATATGAAGACTCTGTAAACACATACTGTGAGCACACGCACAGTACAAACAATGGAATCATGTTTCTGGGAATAGGAATAACCAACACTAATTTGCCACTGACTGGGACGGGACAGTGACCCTGGTCATAAGCCTTAAGGAGACCATTTGTGACAGGCGTGTGTCACAGAAAGGTGGGCAGCACTGTGGAGACACATGAGCATGCATGGGGTATCACTGCTTGAGAGGCACGCCGAGAACACCAGGGCGGCGTGCTTCAGTCAAAGGGGAACCTCCAGGATGCTACTGAACCCCAAAAGGGGGGTGTTGATGTTTGACTTAAAAAGATAAGACCGCGTCTTACACACTTGTCTTTGTGCCCAGAATGAAATCTATGTGACGCTGCTCTCGCTCACAGTTACCTCGCATACCTCGTCCTCACATCCTCCACGGTTACCTCCCAACCCAAAAACGCCAGACCCTAGACTGTGTGCTGAACTTTGAGAGGAGACCCCTAGCAGAGGCCCCGAACCTGTCATGGTCAGACTGGACCCGCTGCTGCCACTACTGGAATGATGGGGGGACATGACAGGGACTCCGCTCCTGCCACCGACAGCACTGGTGGGAAGCCTCTGGCTGACATCACTGTTTGTGTGGTGGGGTGAGGAGATGATGCCCGCCCCCTCCAGGCCAGCCCCCGCCTCTGCAGCACTGCCGCCCCCGCGCCTCTCGCAGTGCGAGCGGTGCCTCATGAAGCTGTCACGCCACATAAACTTCTTTCCGCAGCTGTGGCAGTCATAAGGCTTGAGGCCTGTGTGGGTCTTCATGTGCTCGGTGAGGTGGTGCTTCATCTTGAACTTCTTGGCGCACACCGGGCAGTGAAATGGCCGCAGGTCCAGGTGCATGTTGATGTGCCGGTCCCGCATGCTCTTGTGGGTGAAGGTCTTCCCGCAGTGGCACATGAACACCTTGCCAGAGGCCCCGCCCCCAGCTCCATCTAAGCCATCCAGCCCGCCCTGTCCTGACAGATGGACAGCACCGTGTTCCAATCCCATCCCTTTCAGCGATGCCCCACCCACAACTGCACCTGCAGTGGAGGGCTCCAGGGTTCCTTGGCTGTACAGCAGGATCTGATTTCCCTGCATGTCAATAGGGAAAAGCTGGGCTCTCGTAGCACCAGACTGAACGGGTCCCAATAAAGCAGAAATTGCTCTGCCACTTGAGTTACCAGAGGTATTGTGAGAATGTTGTGGTGCTGACTGATCCATCAGGTCACTGTCAAACTTGAGGTAGTCTTCAGAGGATTGGCAGTAATCTACCTACGGGAAAAAGAAGATGAAGCCTGAGAATACAGTCACACAGATGAAAGTTGTACTGTTTTTATTTTCAACTATCGCAATGGGCCTATGTGTGGGTCTGTGGATTAGGTCTCTGTGACTGGAAGTTCAATGGAACAAATCTTGTAGCTGGCAGAGTGACTGCTGGGCCTTTGAGCGAGGCACTTAACCCACAATTGCTCCAGGGACATTGATTGGCTCTGCTCTCTGACCCCTACGTGTAAGTCACTTTGACTTTGATCCTCAAGTGTTATGGGTTTGATTCCTGCTCCCATGTTCCCCGCCTCATGCGTACTGGAGCAGGATACAGACTCCCTGTGACCTTCTACTAGATAAGTGGTCACTGAAAAGGATTGTGATGTGCTCATGTATTTTCAATCAAGGTTCAGCTGTCCAAATGTTGGCTGGTTCCAGGGTAAGACTTCCCATAAATTCTCATTTTGATTCCTAGACTCTGTACATGACAAAGCTTAAACAACCAAAATGTAATAACTAATAAAAACAGATGGTCTGATCTTCAGGAACTGCTTGCTTTGCTGGGACATTTTCACACGACGCGAGACACTAACCTGTGCCTCCATTTCAGCCTCGCCTCTGCCACCCATCTCCCCGGAGAGGGTCCTCACGTCAGATATGTTGAATGTCCGCTCCCTCTCTCGCTCTCGCTCAAGCTCCAAATCCCTGTCCTCATCCTCCTCTCCACCTTCCTCCCCAGACACCACGATTAGCTCATCATCCTGGGGTCGCTCAGTCTTCACCACCACCCACTGCTTGCGAGGCATGATGCTGGGCTGGCTGTAGGTGGGGCGCTTCTGGGGGGGACAAGGGTCGCCATCCTGATAGGAGGACACGCCGAAACTGTCGCTCACGCCGACCTCTTGATCAGAAACTGAGCTTGTCTTCTTCCTCCTGCTGCTCCCCCTCTCTTGTTTTCTGGGGTAAAGCAGCTCTTCGTCTTCGTCATCTTCTTCGATCAGAAAGCTTTCGTCGCCCCCGGATGGAGTGCAATAGCTGGGGGTAGAGTTTATGGCCCCATCTCCTGATGCTCCAGCAGCTGCAGTGCCCCCTCCAAAGCCTGTCTCTCTAGGGCTGAAATAGTTAGTGCTACTGGGTGACTGGCTCTCGTTCAGGGTCGGTCGGCTGGGGGGCGGAGCTCCAGAATGGGCATCCCCAGCGTGGGCCCCGACCCCCAGCATGCCGCTAGCACTGCTGCTGTTGCTGCTGCTGCAGCCAGGGTTACCCTGGGTGCCACCGGCATGAGGGCCACTCCCCGACCCTCGGCTCTCCTTTAGGAGTTCGGTGCACTTGTCCACGATGTGCCACATTTGCAGCACGCTGCCCACTGTGAGGTAGTTGACGATGTCTTCGCGCAGCATGCGGAGCTGCCCTGTGTAGGCGCAACTCAGCACGCTCTCAAAAGCTAGAGGATCCATGACAGCTGGGATGGAGACCGTGGACATGTTCTTCAAAAGCACCTAGGAGAAGACACACGCAAAGCAAGTTATGCTGGGAAACTGGGGTTATTGGTCTAACACCACTAATATTCCATCAACCCACAGGCGACCAACAGCATTTTTACAGTACGGCCAGTATTCCACCTAGCCACAAAATTTGTGTGGTAAATTTCCAAAACTAAACTACATATTTTAAATTTTTTACAACCCCTTACAACCTGATTAACATTTCTGTTTTTTCTTCCAGGTGTAAACTTCTAAAATTGCTGATAGATTCATTGACACTGGGCTGTTTTAGTAGTCCATAACATTTTTGTATGAAGCAAGCTACTCTATGGAAGTCAAACGGCTGGGAACCCCTACACTAAAGGAAAAGATCTGCCCATTAATACAGCATGCCACTTATTTTATCATAATTTTATATAGAAAAATATAGATAACCCAAGAACCTGAGGCTGAGTAGACAAAGTGACAGAAGTCTCAGGTCTGACCACAGCAGGAACTAGAAAAAATAGATCAAAGGGCAAAACACACAGAGACCTGGTCATGAAAGTAGGGTGAGGATGCAGCCAGGACACAGCGATGGGCCCGGAAGACCTGCCCCTGCACCTGGATGGACAGGTCACACAGCCGGCCCTCCTCGCGCTGCCGGTTCAGGCTGTCCAACACAGCCGTCCTCACGCTGGGGAAGCTCACCTCCACCACCGAGCCAGCGGGGGTGCCAGAGCTAGTGCTGCTGCTGCAGCCCTGCTCCACTGACACGGACATTAGGGCTGGAGGAGAAGGCAAGGAAAAGGCTGGTTTAGATCTAACACCCAGGACCTGGTTTCTAGGGTATTTCACATAAATCATGCAGAAACAAGTCATGTATTAAGTTTGTGATGGAAATTAATAGGAAATTTAAAAATGTCAAAGATAAATCGTTCATACCATATATACAATTTGCCTCTAATAAACTTATAAACTTCAGTTACAAGCAATTAAAAGTATTTTCTAAACATGCCTTTTCCTACTGCAAGGCTGTGCGTTTCCAATCGTCTTTATTACTGACCTCCCAACAGTGAGGAGTTCCCCAAAGAACCTTTGGATTCATTTTACGACAGTATTTTTTTAACATTATTTTAAATTTAATTCCATTTAAATGCTATTATTTCTCGCAGTTATGCATACGGAGGCTCATTTATCAATATACATAAGAAAGTCAAGCCTTACAAATCATAGCAGTCACAGCAAAACTAACCCTAATCTTAGCATAAACGGTTTAAATAAATATGACAAAATACTGCGCGAACTGCAGACCTTTATAATGGGATCAGAAACCCATTTTAAAGCCCGCATTACCGTAATGCGCAGTGTGCATTTGGCATTAAAAGGATTAAACTTGGCATGGAAATAACACATCTGGCGGCACAGCAGCTGGCTAACTGGCCGGACACATGACAGGAAAAAAAGCGAGACATTTCATTTATCCATAAGGGACTTGGAGTTTCAAACAGTTTTGACGACCCTGTTAGTCACAGGTGTATCGCCGAAGCATAAGGACCCTAAATAAACCCCAACCGCCCCGATGCCGCGGCGGCGAGGACTCCGTACCTGACACCGGGTCCCAGTCACTTGAGTCCGGGGATTTCGCTCAGCACCGGGGGGCCCAAGCCATCTTGCCAACAGTCTTTTGTGGAGCGGCCGCTTACTAGTTACGGGTTAGCCGAGAAAGTGTCCCTCCTCTCACCAAAGAACGAAGTTGCTGTATACGTGAGCAGTCGGATAACTAGTCACGCGGCTGTCCTCGGCTGCTCGCGCCGTCATGATAGCTAGCGCGCCGCTCGCGGCTAATCCACCACTTCTCGGGAAACATTAAGTGTTTTCAAAAGTGAAACGTTAAGGAAATAACATCGAATATCACGCATGCGGGATTCGTTAGGAACAAAGCAGTTGCGTTTTTCTGCTGCTTATTGGTTATTCTGGATAGCTACCTATGGTAGGAGACAGTTGATTGCCAAGTAACATAAAGTAGCTGGCTCGAAGGCTACATGGCGCGTGCATTACCTCTTTACGTATTTGAGGCAATAGCTAAACAAAGTGTAATTAAAGAGGTTACACATCTACGCGCAAACCAGTAATCTGCTCGCCACAATCGTCGTGTAGCCGGCTAATCGAAGCAACGTCTAACAATTTACAGCGGTTATTACGTATGCTACAGGATTTTTTCCCCTCGTAAGAAACTTACTGTTTATCTTTAATCGATGTTACGGTCTGAAGGACCAAATCCCCTCCCCCGTAACTAGTTCAGCAAATTTGGATCACAACTGGATTTAACTCCGTTTTCTTATACTGTACCAATATCTCGCTGCCAGGCGCCTTTAAGAGATGCCAAGCTGCGGATTTTAGCCGACTAAAAAGAACCAATTGAACCGATAGAATTAAGGCAGTCAGGTAAGCCAAAGCATCTGGTCCTAACCCACCATTTTGAAACCATTTTCTCCATAGGTAGACAAAAGCAACATGATTTTTTCCCCCAGACTATCAAGTAGTAGTTTTAAGATTTAAAATTAACTTGCTTTAAATGGAGATTATATTGCAGGCCACGTACAAACTAAATATCAGCATGTTACATTAAAAAAAAAAACCTTTCAGGTTCTCGATCGGTCTTTAAAAGCAGAATGCATGGCAGAGGCGTGGCTACGGGGCAGCAGTGCCCTTCAAACAGATGAAAATTTGTTTAAATTTTGTCCATTTAATAAAATCGCTAGATTGTCGTTGCCTCGTTCTACGTGTAACATTTCTGGAATCTTCCACTTCTCTTAAATTTAGGGTACAATCAACACAGGCTTAGTGACAGTTATTACAATTTTATTGAGAAAATCTGCTCTACATGAAAAGCACAGAAAGCAATACAATTAAGACACTAATAAATCAAATTCACGATTTACACGTCCGCTCATAATATTCAAAGCAATAAGTATACATTTTTAAAGCGGTTGTTCGGTGTACAAATGCTGTTTTGGAAAGCCAGATGCTCATTTTCTGTTTGCCGAAGCCGTCCCTATGACACACTCATTGACCTAAGAGTGGGACACAATAAAAAAAACTGAGTCACTGTAAAGGACATTTTAGATTACTATTTTGAAAGCTCAAGCATAAGATCAGAACAATGTTTAAGTACATTTGGTTCATAGTTTGCACCATAAAGTGTCATTGAGAATGGGATGGGAGCAACGAAAGTACAAGATTTTTTGCACAGCTGGTAAATCATGTACCAACCTTGCTGGCAAATCGAAGGGAGTTCAGAGACTCTCCAAAGCTTTCCTCCTCTGGGGCAATGTTGACAAACATGAGGCTGATGGGTAAGAACAGACAGCTTGACAAAAATCCTTTAATGTACCAAAGATCAGTAACAGAGTGATCACCTGCCAGTCACTTGCCTTGGTTACCAAAGCATAATGTGCATCTTAAGAGTTAGGCAGAGGGGGACAGACTTACGTCTTGCTGTTTCCCCCCAAGCAATTCTGAAGCAGATATGTGAGTTTTGAGTTTCTGTATGGTATGAAGTTGTCCTGAATTGAAAGAATACATTGAGATCTTGATCAAATTCTAAAGACCACTAATACATTTGAAGTCATACATTAAAACAGTAGGCATGGGTGCTATTATTGCAATGGAACAGTATTGCTTAAATCCTAATCCAGTATACTACAGTATAATATCTAGATCAGGGTTCACCAACATGGTGCCCATGGGCACCAGGATGCCCCCAGCGACAAGCCTCACCCACAGACCTGTGAACAGTTCAAAATGTAAATTTTATCCTGTTATTCTTCAATAAGCATTTATATAGATTTGAAAACAACAAATATCAAAAAGATATGAAGTTTCAAACTGGTAGCCAGGCTTCCCCCAACCCTGGCAGAATAAATTTCCAGACTTTTCCAGTACCATTAAAACTTCTTCAAAAACCACAAGTTTCTAAAACTAAAGTAGATAGAACAGTATTTGTACAAGTTAGTTAACTATTGACTTCCGTGCATACATTTCCATTAATGTGTTGCGGAACGATGCAGGAAACAAAAATGAACAAGGCTAGTTTCCAAAACTTTTCCACTATCCAAGAATTCCAAAACTTATCCAGGGCCTGGAAAAATTTTAAAAATTCCAAAACTCTAGGTTTTCCATGACTGCGAGTTCTCTGGGTAGCTCTTCATATGGCTCAGTACCAAGTTTCAAAAAGGTCGGTGACCACTGATCTAGATGGTAGGTTTGGATGGCATCTAATTCAATGAAGGTGGATAGAAAAGACCAACCTTATTTGCAAGTGCTGTTATCACAATGCCAAGATTGGTCAGCGAGTTGTTAATTGCAGTCATCTCCTTAAACCTCTCTCCCTGAGACTGGCTCTTCTGAACCCGCTCACTGCCAGCGAGGTCAACCAGGCACAGGGTAGCTGCATGTTACAAGCAACTGGGTCAACTCCAGATCAATATATTTCAAACGGACAAGTTTAAATCCATCATCTTCATGTAGCCAAGAAGGAAAATATGGACATTAGTATTATACCCATTTCACAATAACCCTGCAGTACAACAATTCGAAAACATTATGCATCCATAATTCAACACTTAATTATGGAGACTCACATTTACTCTTGATTCCTCTGTTTGCATTCTCACCCTCTATGTCTAACTGGAACACGGAGTGAGAGCGAGAGGAGTAGTCATTCATGTTGGTCCGAGCAGTTGATCGATTCCGATTGGCCAGCAGGATGAGGTTACAAACCTGGACGGGACAGGTGGAACATAGGTGGCGGACAACACTAGACCAAGTTTTGAAAATGTTTGAATTTCATAGTAAACTTAGAGAATCTGAAATCAGTGTAATCAAAGGACAGAAACAGTACTGGAATAATAGGGAAGAATCTAACCTCATCCACAGTGGTGACTTGCTGGTAAGTCAAATTGGTGACAGTGATGTCAGAGTTGGATGTCTTCTTGATCTCATGTTCTGGACGTTTGTTAGACTTGCCCCGGTACAGGAGGTCTCTCAGTGTCTCATTATAGATCTCCACAAAACTCGCAACAAATTTGTACTGTGACAGAAACAGACATTTTCCTAGTACTCAAGTGCCACAGGGAGTTATTGCATTTACTGGTTAGTTGAATGTTGAGGCACAGTTGGATCTTAGCATTGAGCTACAGATTAGAATAATAAGGCTTCAACTACACATAGCAGCAAGCATACCTGCCAGCCCTGCTCTTCTAGAGCCTTCGCAGTGGTAAAGATCTGGTGCACTGCTCTGGGGATAACCCCCTGAGTATCTTCCACTTCTCCACCCTCCATGGTATAAGTCTTACCACTGCCTGTCTGGCCATATGCAAAGCAACAGACATTATACCCATCCAGAGCAGACTGAACCAGCAGGGCGATTTCCTCAAAGACCTCTTTTTGGGAAGCTTTGGGCCCAAACACTCTGTCAAAGCTGAAGTTATAGCTCCGCTGGGTGTCACCGTTTCGACCTGTGTGGGACTAGAAAAGGACAGGAAAATGATGATTTCAGAAGGACCACAGTTCGCTCCATACATAAAAACATGTCAAGGTTATCCAAGTGCGCATACATAGTTCTAAAAACATTGCTTCATCTTAAATAAAAATTCTGTACAGCAGGAATAAATACAACATACATACAGTGGGTACGGAAAGTATTCAGCCCCCCCTTCAATTTCTCACTTTGTTATATTGCAGCCATTTGCTAAAATCATTTAAAATTATTTTTCCCCTCATTGATGTACATACAGCACCTCATATTGACAGACAAAAAAATAATTCTGAAATTGTTGCAGGTTTATTAAACAAGAAAAACTGAAATATCACATGGTCCTAAGTATTCAGACCCTTTGCTGTGACACTCATATTCAACTCAGGTACTTTCCATTTTGTCTGATCATCCTTCATTCATTCGAGTCCAGCTGTGTTTGATTATACTGATTGGACTTGATTAGGAAAGCCACACACCCATTTATACAAGACCTTACATGCATTGTGAGCTGTCAGACCAAATGAGAATCATGGGGTCAAAGGAACTGCCTGAAGAGCTCAGAGACAGAATTGTGGCAAGGCACAGATCTGGCCAAGGTTACAAAAAAATATCTGCTGCACTTAAGGTTCCCAAGTGGCCTCCATAATCCTTAAATGGAAGATGTTTGGGACGACCAGAACCCATCCTAGAGCTGGCCGTCCGACCAAGCAGAGCTACCGGGGGAGAAGAGCCTTGGTGAGAGGGGTAAAGAAGAACCCAAAGATCACTTGGGCTGAGCTCCAGAGATACAGTCAGGAGATGGGAGAAAGTTGCAGAAAGTCAACCATCACTGCAGCCCTCCACCAGTCAGGGCTTTA
>JABFEA020000050.1:11395799-11412881 GCA_019775915.2 Cyphomyrus plagiostoma
TTGAGCATCTCTGGAGGGACCTAAAAATGGCTGTCCACCAACGTTTACCATCCAACCTGACAGAACTGGAGAGGATCCCCAAATCCAGGTGTGAAAAACTTGTTGCATCTTTCCCAAGAAGACGCATGGCTGTATTAGCTCAAAAGGGTGCTTCTACTAAATACTGAGCAAAGGGTCTAAATACTTAGGACCATGTGATTTCAGTTTGTTTAATAAATCTGCAACAATTTCAAATTCTTTTGTCTGTCAATATGGGGTGCTGTATGTACATTAGAGGAAAAATCATTTTAAATGATTTTAGCAAATGGCTGCAATAAGAGTGAAAAATTGAAGGGGGTCTGAATACTTTCTGTACCCACTGTATATGGCTGTAAAGTAACAGATTTCCTGTATCTGGTGGTGAACTTTCCGACAGAGCTACTCTTTGCATAGGTACAGGAAATATAGCCAGTTTCAGGATACAGTGGTACCTCGGTTCTCTTACTCACCAGAACTCGAATTTGACTGTCGAGCAAACCAGTTTGACCAAGAACTCGATTTCAATATCAGATGTCGAACCATGAACGCTGACCTAATATACATTGTACGCGCCAAGAAATGAGTCATACTACAATGCAATTCTTGCTTGAATACCGCCTTCACAGACTGGACGATTAGCCAAATAAAGCAGCACAACATTACAGTAGCTAACAAATAACTTGTGTACTATTAAAGCATTTGTCATTTATTAACTTTATTTTACCAGGTAAATTAACTGAACCAGTTCACAGTGCTTTATGTGATATTCGGGAGAAATGCCAGATCACGCATCGGAACTGCCTGGAATACAAATATGTGTGTAACTAAACTTCAGCCAATAAGGACAAAGGTGTCGTCATGGAGGCGGTTCCAGTTTGTGCAGCCTGGTGAGAGGTTGCAATGCATCTAACCATAATGCAATGAGTCAGGATGAGAATGTGTTGCTTTAAGCCAGCGCTGTAAGCAAGTGGAATGCACCCAATGATCAGACTGGGGAAAAACTGAAACACGGACCCAATACAGAGGACTAATGACAACCAGAAACAGCTGATCACATGGGGATCCCACACCAGATTAATGAGGGGGTGTGGCACACAGAATGAGTGGAGGATCGGGGCAGGACAGGGGTAATGTTGGGATAAGACCTTTATCATTTTGGAAGCCATTAAAAAAAAAGATGCTCTCATTTTATCCCATTCATTTTAACATTTAGGTGTAATTTTGGGGGGCCGGGAACCAATTAATTGTTTTCCATTATTTCTTATGGGAAAAATTAGACCATAACTCGAATTTTAGGATTCGATTTGGGGTCCGGAACGGATTAAGTTCGAGAACCGACGTACATGAAAGTGCATGCTAAACACATACAAGTGATGTGCACTATTCTCTGCCATATTCAGCAGTGAAGCACTAAGATTCATGCAAGTACCTCCTCAGTCTTAGCCAGTTTGAGGGTCTTATCATCATGAGCAGGAAACTCCATGTGTGCCATGTTTGACTGGTCAGCTGTCAGCAGGGGGCGAACTCTGCAAAACACCCTAATGTTTCCCTGCAATCATAACAGCATCTGGTTAGTGATCATTCATAATATTTCATTTTGTGACCATTTAAAACCATAATCGTCATCACCTTCAGCTCCTGGATGGTATTATGCAGCTTCCGGCGCTCCATTTCTCTTTGGTATATTTCATCTGATTGGTGGGCTACCTTTTCCTCAAGATTCCTCACCATTTCCTGTGCCTCCTTCAACTCAGACTGACAGCAGGATAGCACAGAGCCCTGCACTGACATCTGAGCCTGCAACACAAAGTGTGTGTGTGTGTGGGGGTGGATTCAAAACTAGCAGCTGCCCTTATATTTTCCACACCCTTGTGAAATTCAGCGAGGGTTCCATGAAACATTGTTTGGGTCAGCTCATTCTGCAGAGGCACAAATACTGCACATTACCTGTATATTCTGAATCTGAGACTCAAGAGATTGTCTCAGGCTCAAGAGTACATTATGTTCCTGACTCAAGCTGGTGAATTTCTCCGTGACATTATTCCGGTCTTCAGTCACCTTATCCAGTTGGTCTCGGACTTCAGACAGGTCTGCCAAGTCTGCTACAGCTTGGCTACAATGGAAACCAGGCACACTTTCAGACCTGCACAACCCCCTCAGTAACAAAATGCCTGAAAATTTCCACAACACAGATGATCATTTGGCAAGTGCTTTCATGCAAAGTGACAAAGGGAAGTAAATACATAAGCATATAGCTGTCAATGATCCAACATTGGTACAAGTACTGATTGGCTTCCAATAAATAAAGCAAAATTAGCTTTGGAGTTATATATGTAAAAACCTAACAACCTAACTTTGCTAAACGAGAGCACCCAATGTTGGTCAGCGTTACCAGAGAAACACATTCCAAGCCTTTACCTCAGCTGGCATTTCAATATTTGAATCTCCTCATCCATCAGCTGTTGCCGCTCTTGCCCCCTGGCTATAGAATCCTTCAAATCCTTATTTTCTTCGGCAGTATTTTTGATCCGGTTCTGATACACCTGGACTTTGTTTTCCATATCAGTCACTTTACCCTTTAAGTCCCAGGCTGGTCGCCGTGGTCCAGTTTTACCTGTCACTGGCACTAAGGACAGGAAAATTCCCAGTTCAAGTCAATGGTCTCTTGAAGAGAGACCCTAAATTACACACTTTTTTCAGCTTAATGAAATGTCAAATAACTGTATTCGTTCAGGATCAAGTAACTCAGTATTCCATAAAATCAAACATTTCTAGTTAACATATACAATAATCTCCAACAGTGCCTTAAGTTAAATAACAGTACTTAAAGCTGTGAAAAACCCACTAAAAAAAAAAAAAAAGTCAAACTGCACACCCGTCATAAGCCTTCTAGTGAGTTACCTGCTTTCGGGACTGAAGCAACAGGGCGCTTCTGAATAGCTGGGAAAAGACGGGAAGAGGGCAGAAAGGAAAAGTTTGATGTGCAATGACAAATAGTAGCGATCTAGTAGTGTTTTCATTGTAAACTCACCTTTAGAAGGACCTTCTGCCACCGTCGCAGCTCCTGTTGGTCTAAGTGGTTTGACTGGGGTAGAGGAATGGAATGGATAACAGATCGATACAGTGTTTAAGATCGGCCTGCAAGAGGATGCCTCAATTTATACAGTGAACCATGCATTAATTGAGTTTGGTAGTGTGAGAGGACGAAAAGTTACCAGTTACTCGGTGGGCTGCAGGCACTGGACGATTACGAGTGCCAGCCATGCTGACTGCCTGCTTCACCTTTCCACAGTCTCCATCAACTTTGCGCAGTTTCTATTGCATAAAGGAGAAAGAAATTTTCAACCTCACCCGAATGCATTACATCTTTAAGGGGCCGTCATTAAGGTAAACAGGCAAACTATTCAGAGAAACAGAATTACCTGGGCAGGTTGTTCGCCGTTGCTCTCCGTGCTACTTGTGTAAGTCCTCTTAACAGAGAATACGGGTAAACGAGATGCATTCTGAAAAAGGGAAGCATATGTCCATCACTTTCTTTCTCAAAGGAAAAAGTTCGCATTGAGTTGCTCGTTGATCATGAACTACTAATATTTGTCTACAATTTTCTTAACATCAGTGAATTAAACATGCTAATTAACTGGCTAAGAAGGTCGAATCTATTAAAAGATTCAAATGCTTCTACGAACAAAGCAGAAAACCAACCTCCTTATTCATTTTGCGCTTGCTTGATCCGCGAACTTCGAAAAAGAGGATCGTTAATGAAAGTACATTACAGTAATTTTTAAAAATCGTATCATTTCTAGTGATTCTTCACAATCGCAAAAATAAGCTAATACTCATAAAATGTCGGACAATCAAAAACGTAATGTTGTTAATATTGACTTTAAAAGGTTCGCGTAGCACTTACCACTATTCAACGCCGTACAACGGTTTGAATTTCAAATTGAATAGTTTCCTTGCCGCTTTAGGTCTTGCAATCTAATTGGCGTATTTGAGAGTTCCGGCGCAGTGGCAAAAGCCAATCAGAGGTAATCTCAGAATCATTCTTCGCGACTATCCAATCGTATTGAAATACTTTTACAAACTAACCAATCGGGCCAGAGCAACGCTAGGGCGTAAACAAGAAATTTGGCTTGACTTTGTTTTATTATTTTTTCGGATTTATTTCAGTACGGCGGAGTTTATGGTGAAAGGGTAGTCTTTATGTGAAATTAAGCATACGCATATTTCCCTTGATGATAACTCGATCGCGAATATTTTCCTTGAAATGCTGATGTAGCACGAATACAGTGTAATATTCCGTTATACGTACATATATATATATACATAAATATAATGTTGCTACTTACTGTTATTCTTTGTGTACTGTTAGTTTGCAGTTAGTTTGAAAGTCAACATATAACTATAAACGTTAACATTGATATGCATGTTACTGTGCCCTGCATCTTTTACCGTGACCAAAATACAGGTTTTACAAGGGACATATATTTTGTGGACTAGCTCTTATTGCAACTACAAGTACTCATTGATCAATCCACCTTCAAACCACTTCTCCAACTCCAACAGTGCTGAACATTCTGGGGGATCCACAGGTATTCCCAAACCAGTTTAGGGATATAATCCTTCCAGGGTGCCCTGGGTCTATAATGCTCAGGGAAATGCAAGGGAAATGTTCCGAGAGTCGCTCCCTGGGGAACTGATGAAGTGGTATCCTGGTTTATAATATCACCAAGCCTCCTCAGCTGGCTTATCTCAATATGAGGGAGCAGGAGCTGCTTTTCAAAATCAAATGACTATTCCCACCCCTGCCTTCTTCTCACCTGAGTATCCAAAACACACACCCTGAAATCTGATGGCACAGGTGCAAAGCTAATCGATCACTGACCATTGCTATAAGGTCTTTGATACCAAGTGCATGTATGGGTATCTTTATGGCCGGGTGTTTATTACGTATGATCAATGCACACGAGTTCAATAAGCTTTCAATAAGCTTGGGTTTAGATCCAAGAGACGGTTCTTCCACATTATTCCATGTTACACCCCTCCAGACAGCCACATCTCTCCCAAAGTGTGCACTGGTGTCACTGAATCCGATCACACAAGCCCAGTATCACATTCTCTTTTCTAAGAACCATTTCTTTGTTCATATATAACGAGTTTTTGGCAAAAATGTTTGCGATACTTAACGAATTTATATACAACAGGGAGAGTTAACCTGTTTTGCACCAAACGTATTTGCGACGTAATATGAGTGTTCGTACATCGTAAACAACATTAGGTATTCATTGGCGTTGCCACTGAAGCCAGTTAGACTGAGAGCCTTATTTTTAGGAATCGTCTGTGATCCATGCAGGCCTAAATGGACAATTTCCTAGAGACCGCTAGAGAACTTTTCACACCCAACACCCACTGCTGTTAAGCTTGGAAAGGGGCGATCTGACGGTCAACCATCTAAATGTTGTAAAAAGCAGAGAAAAGTGGGCATTGCCACGGCTGCGCATTTTCAAATGGATTTTATATCTCCCTAGGCTGCAAGTGAAAGTTGACATTGTACCTGAATCCAATACAAATCACCGAATACAACACTTTTCAATTGCGGAGGACTGTACAAGTATACATTTGGGCATTTACAAAGGTACGTATAGTTATCCGTGAAAGCTAATAACCGACGTACTAAATGGACGTGTAAAAGATCCCAAAATTCTGAAATGCCCATGGAAAAAAGGTCATGTTGGGAATAATTATATCTATGCACTGTTTAAATTACGCGGCCGGCTACGACGTTGATTGTATTAATAGATATTAAGTATTTAATTGTCCGCTAACTAGCCTGCTAGCCTTGTGGAGCTCGTTTTCTAAATCACTTGGAAGTTAACGACAGTAAAATTAGCTGACAGACACTGATAGTATTATGAATAACTGATAAACAATGTCTTCCTATCTCCTGGTTTTTGACAATACAAATCTATCCGGGGTTTTTTGAATATTGATCATGATATCGTGTCGAACCTTCTATGTGGGCCTTATTCGCAGATTAATCCGGGGCCTCGAGTGAACCGCTAACCGCTGTTGTGGCCACTCTGTGATCTGTCGTTCCCCCTGACCAATATTAATCATCATTGCTAATGTTGGCTAGACCATGGAGCGAGTGACGAGATACCAAGTAATTAACCCCTTTGTAAGGGCAGCGAAGTATTGGAATAAAATTATATTTCGTTTTAATTTCGTACATGTACTGCGTTATATTGACGTTTGGTGTCATAAACCGGTTGTGTCAGACCGAAGCAGGTATTCACTGTGCAATTTAGTGCCTTTATTAATACTCCAGAACTGTCGATTAATATTTTCGGCGTATACTCAGAGTTTAGGGGAATCTACATAATTTGTATCATGGCCAAAGTCGTAGACGGAATCTACTATTGAGTATCTTTGATACCAGGAGCGTCACTACAGAATTATGAAGGGGGGGGGGCATTAGTCTTTTGGAAATGGCCCACATAATTTAAACTAATAAATGGTTAATTTATTATTTAAACTAATAAATGGGGGGGGGGGGGGCTAAAAAATTTTAGGGGAGTTAAACCCCCTTTAAATAAGCCTAACAACACCTTTGTTTGATACAATAGTTAATTGATATTATTAAATTGAATTTTTACTTAAGAAAGCATTGTATGAATGATAAAATGCAACTAAAGCAGTATCATTTCCAGGTCCTATGGATCAGAACTGCAGTAGTAGTGGCTCTGGCACCCCCGCTGGCTCGGTGGTTGAGGTGAGCTTCCCCAACGTGAGGACGGCTGTGTTGGACAGCCTGAATCGGCAGCGCGAGGAGGGCCGGTTGTGTGACCTGTCCATCCAGGTGCAGGGGCAGGTCTTCCGGGCCCATCGTTGCGTGATGGCTGCATCATCGCCGTACTTTCATGACCAGGTCTGTGTCGCTGCCTTTCGACCTTGTTAGCATGAAGATGTTCTGTTAGTAACAGTGATAGCTAATATTCTGAGGAGGAGAATATTCAATCAGAAGCCCTACACAGCTACACCAACTATCAATTTTCCCCATTTACTTAACCATCTGGATAAGTGGTGTGTGAGAAGGAGTGATCTGGCAAGTAATAACAAGTCGTCTTATCTATTAGACTAAAACATTCTTTGCTGTATCGGTGTTGACAGATTTCCTTTTTGTTAAAACAATAGTGTGTGAAAATGACTCCATTTGTAATATTCTGTCTTTCAGATATATTACAATAATGTCCATTTCCACCAGTAAGATGCTCTACAAATTGGCTTCTGGTAGAGGAAATATTGACCATTGCTCACATGGGGAGCAGCATGTGGCTCAGCGGGCAAAACCTCTGGGCCTTTGATTGCCCATTTAACCCCGAAGAGAGGCAGCTATTATAGCAGCAAAGGGGGGACCAACTCTTTATTGATGCCTATGGATTTAGAATGGGATGCCATAAGAGTTCCTGCAGGTATAATGGCCAGGTGTCCTAATAGTGAATAGTGTATGTAATTTATGTGTCTTGGAGAGCAAGACAGGGTAGGTGAAAAGAGAATTTCAATCATTTTCAAATATACGAATGTCATCAACATTATTATTATTATTTCTATTGACTAAACACCTGTGATGCAGTATGTGAAGCAATATGGCTGAATAAAACGTGCTTGTGCCCTGCTATAGGTGTTGCTGAAAAACGTGACGACCGTCTCCCTCCCCTCAGTCATGGACCCCCTGGTCTTTGAGAGCGTCCTGAGCTCCGCCTACACGGGCCACCTGAGCATTGTGCGCGATGACATCGTCAACTACGTCACCGTGGCCAGCTTCCTGCAGATGTGGCACATCGTGGACAAGTGCACAGAAATCCTGAAGAGGCCCCGGGCACTAGGGGGCGCTCTGAGTCATGGCGGCAACACTCATAATGCCCCCTCCAGACAGCAGTCCCCCAGCAGCACTGACTGCCTCTACACTGAGAGGGAGCGTGAGAGGGAGAGGCAGCGGGGTGTGGAGCCCAAGGAGAGAGAGACTAGGGACCGGGGGCAGGTTGGTCCTGCCACACTTGAGAAGAGGCCACCTTGTCCAGACCAAGGCTCTCTGCCACCCTTGGCAAGCTGGAGGCATCCTCAGCAGTTCTCCAGATGGAACCGACCTCGGCCGGCAGCTCAGACGCTGCCTCCACAGTCATCTGCTGACTCTCAGCTTGACCCCAACCCAAGTGTGGAGAGTGACTACTCCAGCTGTGAGGAGCTGTGGATGTCGGCGAACAGCAAAGCCAGCCCTCGGGGCTACGACGGCGGCGGCGCTTACCGAGGCGCTTTCGACAGCGTTAACAGCAGCAGGCCCGGCCCACACGCTGCGCTCGGCTACATCAGCGAAGCCGGCAGGCTGAGGCCCAGGGCCCGACCCAAGGGCACGCAGCAGAGCTGCCCCATGGAGGATTTCCAGAAATTCGTGGGAAGAGGGGTGGAGAGACGTGGAGTGGATGGTGCACAAGGCTTTGGGGAGGCAGATGGGGATCTTCAAGGGAAGAAGAATGGGGAGAGAGGAACAGAAGCAGATGAAGGAATGGGAGAAGTTGTGGAGGAGGAAGTGGACGAGGAGATGGATGGAACAGAGAGAACAGGACAGTCAGGTAAGTGGAAATCTGATTTTACAATTATTTAAAAAAATCTTTTCTAAAATGATGAACCAGAATTAACTTGAAATCTTTAATGTTTAAAGGGTAAAAATCGCTTAATCCCGATTAATTTATAATATTGAAGCAGATGTTTAGTTTGCTTTTTAACATAATGCATGAGCTTTGGTTTCATGGAAGCACATTTTGTTAAAATCAGTGTGCCCTGTTTTTTCCCTCCTTTTCTGCTGTGTAGCAGCAGATTACCCCACGAGTGTGTACCAGGGAGAAGAGGGAGCGCAGCTGGATAAAGGAGGCAATCCTGAGGTTACGTCCAAGGATGGGGGGGAGCTTGAGAAAGAGTCTGACGTCGGCTCCCTTCGCGGTGTCGAAAGCAGCGTTGCAGGCCCCGGTCCTGCTTGCCCTGGACCTGCTCCTCCTACTCGCATGCAGTGGCAGGCAAGTCCCTGGTTGCAGCAGGGAAGCAGGCCAATGGAAGGAGAGGAGGATTATAGAAGAGAGGAGGAGGAAGATGAGGAAGAAGAGGAAGAGGTTGATTTTGGGCGCTTTGCAGATGAAGGCAGCGTGCCCTTTGGGGGGGACACTTATGATGAAATTGAAGATGGCACCGGACAGGTTTCCCAGAGGCCATTAGTGCCTGCGTCCCCTTCTGATGACAACGAATATCACTTGGGGACTCCGGAGTTAGGTTGGCCACCTCTGAACATCGCCACCCAGGGCCAAGGAGGTGCAACTGCTCCTGGAAATAGCCGCCACATCCCTCCTTCCTCTGCTCCGTTTCCCCCTTCCTCTTCTCCTCCCATCCCATCCTCCTCCTCCTCCTCCTCTTCCCTTTCCATTGCAGGCACCTCCTACTCAGGCAAGGTACATTTCTGTCACTGCGGCAAGGCCTACACGTTGAAGAGCATGCGGGATCGCCACGTCAAGATGCAGCACCTCAACCTGCGTCCTTTCGCCTGCCCTGTGTGCGCCAAGACCTTCAAGATGAAGCACCACCTCACCAAGCACCTCAAAACTCACGGTGGTCTGAGGCCCTACGAATGTGGACTCTGTGGGAAGAAGGTGATCTGGAGGGACAGCTTCCTACGTCACCAGGCGCGCTGCGAGAGGCTAGCCGCGGCCGGCATGCCCCCCAGCTATGATGGCAGTGCCGGAGTTAGCAACTTAAATGCGGCTGACATCGAAGAAGGTTACAGCTACAATTTCGACGAAGGGGAGGGCTTCTTGTCAGAGGGCGGCCAGGTGAAAGTGGAGGAGTCTGATTTTCAAGGGGAGGCGGGGACTGCCATTGGCGGTTTGCTGGGGGGCGTGTCCTCAGATGGGGCGGAGTTGGCAGCTCAGTCTAGGACATTAATGAGTGGCCAGGAATTAAAAGAGGAAGAATCGGAGAGGTACAGCTGATTAAAAATCAGAGGAGAGATTCTGGTGTCTAAGAAAATATACAAAGTTCTCCATTTGAGCTTCTGATTTACCCCTTAGGGTTATAAAACGCTTGCCCCAGGAGGTGATCTGCATAGCATAAATTGAAACATGATGCCCTTTATGCAGCTGGATCATTCTTCTGAAGCTGTTCGGGTCGGGTTCTGTATTCGTGAGACCCCTCGTGAGATTTGAGCCTGCAAGGATTTTGTGACTCGCCCAGTGCCTCAACCATTAAGTGAACATCCCTCAGTGCCTCTTCTAATTGGAGTCTGTCTACATTAGGAACAATTTAGGGGAAGTAAATATGAGTTTGTTAAATGTCCGAATGTGGAACTGTCAATCTGTTTTTATCTTATTGTGCATGGGTTCATTGTATTGATTGAATTTGTTGAATAATTGCAAAACCACGGTTTACGTGTATGTTTGATTTTACGTTATTTTATTCTGGAATATTATATGATTTTATCGTGAAGCCAGAAGTGAAGGGTGTAAATATGGCTTGAGACATGGCTTGACATTCACACATGTTCTGACATGATTAGGGCTCTGGCCCAGTATATTTCATACTGGGATTTTTGGGCAAGGGCCAGGAATAGTGCCCATTTTGTGGTGTTACTTGTGTGGTTGTAACCATTGAGTGTCATCACCCTGTGCCTCTACCAGCCTCCTGATAGAGTAGATTTGTTTGTTTGCTTGTGTGTTTGTTTCTGTGGCTTTAAATGCAGGCATTTCTGGGGTTGAGGGCATTAATACTATAAAGTCACTGGAGTGTCAATCAAACAGCAGCTCACTGACGGTTTACATTTAACTTATAAAATTTGGTAACATTTTCCAAGTTTTAATTGTGAATTAAATTGGTTGCTTTGCTTATGATTTGGATTTTGTTTTAAAATGAGTCATGAAAGAAATACCAAAGATGTAAAAAACCAAAAAAAAATCTCAATTTTTTATGCCTGGTATCTGATCGTACATTTATTCTTACTACGAAATGTATTGCTGTTGATAAGATCCCAGTGTTTAGATGTGAATTTGCAGATACACGTTGTTATCGGGTGAGGAAGTCAGAAACACTCCATGTTAAACAAGTGGCAGTTTGAACAACTGGTCTGTCATCAGATATCTGTGTATGATGCTGTTAGGACATCAGAAGTGATTTGGAATATGGAAGCGAGCCTCTCAAAAGTCATCAAACGTTAAGCTTTTTGCACGCATAATGCCGTTTGATAATCGCTGTCAGATTATTCTTTTTCAAGCCAAGCACTGACAAATAGCATTTTTTACTTGTTTTTTTAAGTGCGTGGTTGTGTATGTTGCTCGGTGCAATTGCTGATAAAATATTCAAATGATATTTGTAGTCACAGAACACTTGTCAAATAAAAATGCCTAATTTGCTTTGAGAGTTATACTATTTAACAATGTGTTTGTGTATATATACAGTAGACCATACTTTGTAATTGTGTAAGGTTTCATTGAGTGTTTTTTTTAAAGTTCCTTTATCAAATTCTCCTTTTTGGAACTTTATGAAAATTTGTATCTTTTTAAATTGAATGAGCTCTACTATATCACAAATGAATATATAATCTATCTCTTTTGTGAGTTAAGGTACCACGTCTCCTTATATTTAGCATGGGCAACTTTTTTTATTATGACGTGTAAAATATACCATTTTTTTTTTTTCATATTTTAGCAGGATATTACAATTTCTTATGGCATTCTTATACTTGCATTTCTTTACTTTGTACAAACATTAAACAGTTTAAAATGTTACATGTATAATAATATTCTATTCCTGTTAAAGTGAACTTTATTAAAACAACAGGTTTGGCCATGACTTTCTAATATAAATGTCTCTAGTAGCAGTAACAGAACTCTGCTGGGTTGCATCACTGTCCCCCCTGCGGGGACACGGGTGTCTTTTGTGACAGTACTTGTGCTCAGGTAGCCACCATTCCTTGTACTGCGTCTGAATACCTGGGAACTTGGCTTTGCTTGGAATTTCTGAATTTCTTCAGAATTTGCCTCTGTGAACTGACCGTCTATTAGAACACTATACAAGTGTTTTCATGCAACTACCAATGGCTTTGATTCCACTTTAAGGTTGATTCTTATGTCAACTGTAGGTTTTATAAGAAGGTTTACATATAGACTTATGTTGAAATAAATTTACATTGTTGTAGTTGTAGTAATAGTTGGCATTTGTAAGATATAAAAAATAAGTATATTTAATATATGCTGTGCAGATGTGTATATACTGATCTGTGATGTGTTTCTTTCTTTTTCTTTTTCTTTTTTTTTTTTTTTGAAATGCAATAAACTTTTTATTTCCCAGAATTGCTAACATCTGATCATTTCCTCAATCTGGATTTTTTTACTGAGCATCTGTAGTCTATATTTGCATGGAAGTTGCAGGACAGCTAAAGCCAATATGACTGGGAAAAAAACAGCTTGAACAAACGAAATAAGACCAATATCTGATCTTTGTCACACTGTGAAGTCTGTGTCTTGAGGCAACGATTAAGTAGTTTAACGATTTCCAAGGTTCCTTGTATGGGGAATTTAAGAGTGACATCTAGTGGTCATATACAGAGAACATGCTTATATTTCGCCATAACGCCGAACAGTTGAGCAGCCTTGCTAAGCATATGCACTGCGGAAACAATACACTCTCATTAATGTTTCTGAATTTCACCTTTTTATTTCGAGTGTCCTTTAAATCCTCAATGTATATAACATATACTACTTCATATTTTCCTTCCGTAAATCCATGAAATCATGGGTATGCAGGACATGCACACATTTAAGTTTTCATCAGAGTAAAGCACGATCAATGCATGCGATGTGCATAACCTGTAACTATGCGTTGTAATTTAACTTTTCAGAAATAGTTTTTATTTCTAATCAGGTCTAATAAGCTTGCATAATCCAAACGTAAAGGAGAAGTAAGATAAATCATTTTCAAGGATCACCTCAAACCGCGTCTTCTCGTGGCCGTATTTATTTTAGCACTTTCAGTTATTTTTCTTTGTACTACTTTATTTCTTTAACATTCCTGAATATACATGAGCTACAGTCTTATGTACTATTTCATTTAATGTCTTTCAACATTTAAAAACGTCTCTTTTGAATTTTAATGTAATTGTACTTGTGCTGCAGTTTACTTTTGTGAAATGTACTGTACTAAAAAAGTCATTAGTAATTAATTTGCTGTCACAATTGATTTTCATTTTGTCGTTGATAATAGTAATAATACTACCTGCCAGCACATTACAAATGCAGCGCCATCGGGTTCTCCATCCCATACATGGTCACAGAAAATCTCTCGTGTCTCTGCTTATTTCAACACTTCACTGGTAAGTTACCTTCATTGCACTAAATTGCTTAGGTGACGTATTTTTGCAGATTTATATTTTACAGAAACAGTTCTATCCTTTGTTCAAGGTACGTACCACTGAAACACCTCCGGCTCAACTGGAGATTACAAGTTCAATACTCTAATCACTATACTACATCATGCCATCTGCGGTGTACCCCTTCCCGCCCCAACCATGTCCAGGACAAGCATTTTGCAGATGGATGGATGGATGAATGGATGGGTTAACACTACATTCTGTCCATTCTTATTGAGCTTCCTAGATCAGTTGCAAAAATGCTGTCTGCAACAAAGCTTCATGTAAATTTTTGGGATGGAAGCCGAATCTGAAACACAGACAGCTAATCGTATTGCTCCTGTAATAATACTGTAGCTGAATGGAGGGCAGCAGTGGTGTAGGTGAAGCCGCTCGTTGGGCCAGAGTATTGGAACGGGGGTAAAATGAGCTCGTAGTAATGGGTGTAGACCTTTGAGGTCTTATTGCTTGCCTTCAGTGGAAGGAGGCATGCAAAGCATTAAAAACATTTATGGGTTAGAATACGCGCCTACGTGGAAGCTAGGTGATGAGGTATAGGCTGATATTCGGAAGTGAGGGCATTAATGCTTCACTTAGAGTCCGATAAATTAAATTAGAGCATATCTCGTTTTTAACAATAGTATGTTTAACATTTGTTTTACCACTTGAGACATCGTTTTCATATTCGTTTAGGGCCAGGTTTGCATATTTGAAGTAACTGGGTATAGATTTGATAATAACATTTAAATAATTTAAAAAAATATTATACACTGGGTCTATTACTCAGTTTCAAAACTGCATATTTCTCACAGAATCCGTATTTTGTGCAGCTTGGCTAAACGAAACATCCGATTAAAGCGTCTGTCCCATGATGCATGTTCTTGTTGTCATACTTTCTTTTAAATTTCCACTTGAAATCTTCCGTAATTCGGCATATTTAGACTTTAACCCAAAGCGTAGTTTCTGCGGAGTAGCAGACAATAGTACGTATTTTTTCTACCACCCTTCTTACTGTAGACCGAGATCAGTAAGAAGGATGTGAGGAACACCTCGCCCACTTCCCCGTCCCCCGTCCCCCTGTCTCCCTCTCTATCTCTCCGTGTTTTATGTCTGCGTCACAACAAGTCACTCGGTCGGCAGCCAGAGGCGAGGATGATGGCGTCTTTCTCGGCTTGACTCTAAGACAAACACGCTCGTTTTACGGTCCGGAGGAGCGAGAATTGGAGTGGGGGGGAAACAGACGGGAGCATGACGGAACGACGCCCTGCAAGGCAGACAGAAGGAGCGACTGACGAACAGACGCAGCGGCACTGACGGGCTGATTGACGCGCTGCTCGGCACAGGCACTGCCATACAGTGACCGAGACCGAAAACAGTGGAAAAATACATCTGGATGTTTATCTTATACCGTTACTTTGCTTCTATTTCACGAGACTGAGAGGAGTTCGACTTTTCAGGTACCGCTTTTTGAAAATGCAAGGGTATTTTTTTTTTTGCAGAGATTTATCAATTTGTTAATTAATCTGTAATCTTTTCAGTTTGTGGTTTGTGCCATAGTTTACCGAGATTTCTAATCAGCACTGCCACGAGCTTTGCAATTGATCCAGTTAGTTTTTAATTAGTTTTATATTACGGAATGTTCCTGCAGATGTTCCTCATGCAGTCTCTCAACAACCTGTTTCAAATAAAGTAAACTATATTGCAAACTTGACCATACAATAATGAGCTAATATCTGCCGTCAGGTAATCTATTTAGCGTCTTCTTCGTATCCGTGGATAGCCCGATCGAATGACTTAACCCTTTGCCCCTTGTCTCTCAGTCAGATGCGGATTCATATTCTGGGTCTGTCACCCCTTTGGTCTGTCGTCAGAAAGTCCCTTATCGATCTCTGTGTGTGATCCTGTCCCCCTGAAGTAGTTCTTAGATCACATTTTGAGCCCTCACATTGGTAACTGTGTCTCGTCACTTAGCCTATCTTTGGACCTCTGTATTTTTTTAGGATGGGAGGATTGAGTGAGGGAGATGACGTTTTGGCTCGGTGGAGCGATGGACTGCTGTACCTGGGCAATGTGAAAAGAGTGAGTCTCTTTCTGTGGCCGTATTACCGTCGCATTTCCGCGTCCCTATGGCTGTACCCATTCTTCACCTTGGTCTCTTTCTGTTTTCCAGGTAGATGGGGTCAAACAGTGTTGCTTGGTTCGATTTGAAGATAATTCTGAATTCTGGGTGCTGAGAAAGGATATTCATTCGTGTAAGGCACTGATTGATGCATTGCTTGATTTAATTCACATTGGTGTAAATTGAAATATGGGGGGCGATTAAGATACAGGCATCAACCTAATGTTCTTTGTAAAGATTTTCAAGCTATTATAAAAGAAGCAAACCTTGAGGTCAGGTCTAAAACTAAATTAATTGATAACTGTAAAATATTGCCGTTTAATTTTTGGTTCATACTGTACATATATGTTGTATTTATTAGATCATACAGGCAACACACAATCAAGTAGGTATTTAACAACACTCAATATTTACTGGCCTAAAAATTATCCGAAAAAGTAAGCAACCAGGTAGTATTTGCCCAGAGCCAATGCTGGAACTGTAATTATGTGTATAAGAGCGCCCCCTCATGTAATGCAGGCAGGTTCAGAAATGACTGTTTAATGGAAATTATGTAAGGCTAAATACTAGAAAGGTCAAAGGTAGTGGAATTCGAAGGCATGCTTGGGAGGTGAATCAGCCCCAGGGAAGGCGTGTTTTGGAGTATTCCTCACTGCTCTTCTCTTTCTCCCTGCCCCCCCCATCTCTCTCTTTCCTCACCCTGTCTCTCTGTCTGTCGTTTGTTGCTCAGTTTCTGCTGGAATTGAAGGAGTTTGCTGTGTCTGTGATGCTCCGCCTCTCAAAGAGCCCCTTGTAAACTGTCACAAGTGTCGCCATGGTAACAAAATACCTCACATCCTATAACATGCATAATGTGATTTAAGTGGTACTGCTGAGGGTTTGAAAAGGTTCTCAGGTGTGTTTCTGCTGCCTGGTGCTGGGAATCAACATGTGGAATAATTCTAACATTATTACTCTATGCCAATTACATAATTAATTACAGTACTAGATAAACCGAACTTGCTGCAGTAAATAGTGTGAATTTGATTACGTTAATGCAGAGATAGTATGTAATTAGCTAACTCCCTTAATAGTCTCTGCATTTATCACTGTTGTAGTTATAACTGCTGGGAATTATTTTGTTTATTTGACAGTGGCTGAAACCTGCTTAAATATTGTGAGAGAAAAAATGCAGAACCACATTTTTCTTACCATGCAGATTGGTGCTATAGAACCTTACAAGTCCAGATAGTTAAGAAATCTTAATTTTGGTGAGATGTATTTCTTGTGCATGTTACCTACTGAACATAAGTCACTTTTTCGGAATATCGAGTAATACGCTGCTTTGAATAATGAGCTGAAAAATCAAAATACTTGACGTTTGGCACCAAAGACCTTTTTCATACCATAGAACAGGGATGGGGAACCTGACCCATGGAGGGCTGCTGTGGGTGCAGGTTTTTGGGATGACCTCTCAATCAGTCTGGCGTTGAGAATCACTGCTTTATTATTGGCTGATTGAGAG
>JABFEA020000050.1:11412981-11426338 GCA_019775915.2 Cyphomyrus plagiostoma
AGAATCACTGCTTTATTATTGGCTGATTGAGAGGTCATCCCAAAAACCTGCACCCAGAGTGGCCCTCCATGGGTCAGGTTCCCCAACCCTGCCATAGAACCTTACTACCAAGCAGCCTGTTGTTTTTGAATGACATAACGTTTCCCCTCTTTCTCACAGGGTTCCACCCTCAGTGTCACGTCCCAACTATTGAACTTGAAGCTGACTGCAGCTCCTGGATTTGCAGACAGTGTGTCTTTGCAGTTGCGACCAAGGTAACAACGTTTGGTAAACACTGTAAAGATCCTGAAAATAAATGTTTTCATCCTATTACAAAAAGCAGGTAGATTCCTTGATCAATATCCCACTTTGATTAATCAACACTCTACTGGGTGGGGCCCACTTCTGCTGCTGGGACCACTTTAAATCATGAGAAATCTGCCTGTTCTACTCCGATCTCTCTCATTAACACTTTTCACCCATCAAACATCCGCTGACTGTTTTTTTGTTGTTGTTTTCCACACCAAGTTTGTAAACTTTCAACACTGTAGTGTGTAAAAATTGCAGGATGTTACTCAGTTCCTGTAACCACCACATCTGAACCCAACAATCATAAGACATTGAAAATTGCTTAGATCAGGCGTCTTAGCCATTCTGAAGCTTTGCCGAGCATTGAGCCTCTTCATCCTGTCTGTCAGCTGTGTGTATTAAAGCCACATGATTCACTGCTTGGAGGAGCCGCCTGTTGGCATTAATGAGCTGGTCAAGCTAATAAACCAGAAACTGATTTTAGGTTAGAGTGTAACTGTGATCTAATAAAGCAGAATATTAGAAATAACTGTCTGAATTTTAAGAATCAGGAGAGTAAACTCACTTTTAAAAAGGAGCATATTACTTTAGTAGGTAAGCACATCATTTCAGTAACTTCTAACCTAACCTAAGTTATAAATCCATCCATCCATCTTTTAACCACTTTTGGGCAGGGTTTGGTTGGTCTGAAGCCCATCCCAGGCAGCCGGGGGTACAAGGATGGGGTTACACCCTGGATGGGATACATATACGCAGATACTTCCACACGTAAATAAATGAGATAATTGTTTTTCTCAAATCAGTAAACGACATTGTCTACTCTGATTCTGGATTGGACTGGTCGACATTTAAACATTTTTTGAGCAGTTAGATAAACCTTTAGAATATCCATAAGTAGGTATCATCATACTTCATGCAACCTGACTGAAAGTGAAAGTGACTTTACTTTTATGGATCGCTTGGACAGTGTGCAGGTCGTAACAGAGTTCTTTCTCTGACAGAGAGGAGGAGCGATGAAGCGAGGACGCTTCGCCCGGCTCATGCAAATCATGAAGCTGTGGTTGCCCTATCAGCTCTCAGAGTTAGATTGGGATCCACAGCATCTGACCAATCAGCAACAGTGCTATTGCTACTGCGCAGGTCCTGGAGAGTGAGTGAAGTTGCAAACTTCAAAGGAATATTTGTTTTTTAAACCCTGCCATTTTTCCTTTGTCACCGTGCAGTGTAGGTCTTTGTGCATTGAATACAAACCTGTAGATTTATAGCAAATCTGTTTAATATATTCGGCAGTGATTGTCCTCTGTGTTATCTCCGCTCAGATATCGGCTGTTAGGAATGGAGTGTCAGAGAGGCTCAGGCTATCTGATGAGGCCCAGGAATCGTTGGGTGCTGTTGCTGAGGCTTGGCGTGTCCTTGTCTGCAGGTGGAACCTGAAAATGTTGCAGTGCGGAGGCTGTGGCCAGTGGTTCCATGAGGCCTGCATGCAGTGCTTGACCAAACCACTACTGTACGGAGACCGGTGAGCAACCGGCACCGAAAAGCGGCAGCATCACTTAGCAAAAGCATTCCCTGGATACCATTCTGTAATTCCATTAACCAGGAATACTGGGCACTTTAGCACCTGAGTGTTTCAAGTGTCAGTAATGCTGGGTCACAGTTTTTATTGAAATATTAAAAAAAGCACGCTTGGACCCTGAATGCGTACTTGGCCTCCACTATATCTGGTTTAAAAGTTTGTTGCAGATGTGTTATTGATTTATTGAATAATATACTTATCCTATTATTTTGATCGAAGGTTCTACCAGTTTGAGTGTTCAGTGTGCACAAAAGGACCAGAAACTATTGAAAGACTACCTATGAGCTGGTGAGCTGAACTTTCCATTTGTCTTTAATAGGCAACATGTGTGCTATGCATTTAAAAATCAGTGGTATTTAAATGACCTAACATGTTTAAATTTTTAAATACAGGTGACTGTGATTCATGAGTGCTTTTTAAGAATTATTTTCTTATTCCTTTTGATGAAAGTTTGTGTTTTGCCAGTACATTTGTGTTTTTGGCAGTACATTTTATATAATTACAATTTATTTTATGATTATTGTACTATTCCTTTATTGGCAGGGCACATTCTTTAGAGCGAGGGAGGGGTGTGTATTTCTCTGCTGATGATGTAGTTACTATAGCAATGTGACCTTTGCAGGGTAGATTTGGCCCATTTGGTGCTGTATCACCTCTCCCTCTGCTGCAAGAGGAAATATTTTGATTTCGACCATGAAATCCTGTCCTTTGCCAACGAAAACTGGGAATCTCTGCTACTGGGCACGGTCTGGACGTCTTCTGTTAAATGAGTCATACAGGAATCCTGTCACATGGAGCCATTATTGTTGCGACTTGTTCATTATTTATTTTGTGTTAATCTTTAACGTTGCACTCATTACTGTTCGCGATAGATTTGAAGGGCATTAGTAGTGAGTAAGCTATATGGTGTACCTGTATCAATGGCACCTATAATGCATATTTCTTAAGGTGAGAATTGTCCTTGGAACCATTCAATGACTTGGTGTCATTTGGCTCGCCACACATTGCATGCTGCATTTTACACAGCAAATTAATTTTTTCAGGAGTCAGCTTTTTGTAATATTACATTCGGTACGACAAAGAGCATCTTTGGAAAACCTTATCGCTTTCCTCTCTGCTCACTCTTTTCACACAGCTTTCAGACACCCCCCGACAAGACCGCTGTAAAAACCTTCTCGATGCGCTGAACTCCCATAAAGACAGGTGAGAACTGGATCCCAGTGTGTGTGCAGTGAATAAGATGCCAGAATTAGACTGTTACTTAACTATCCTTATATATTCAGAGCCTAAACCATAGCTGAGTATATAGCAGATGACATTCATAATTTGAATATGCAGAAAGGAGAACACAGTTTGAAGTTTGCATTATTTTTTAACATCTTACGATTGCTTTGAGATCGCTTCTGTGAAAAAATATAGCACCGCACTGGTTCCTGAGCCTAGAGTGTCAACTCGTATTAGTAAGCATAAAATTCATGAAAGACGGATCACGTTTATATCCAGTCAATGAATGGGGGGGCAGCTTCACTGATTTATTCTTGTTGATGTTGAGGTTTGTGTCTGGGAAGGAGATCAAGAAGAAGAAGTGCCTGTTTGGTCTCCAGGTTCGGGCTCCGCCCCCCTTGACCTCCGACCTGTCACCCTTCATCATGGACCCGCCCCTTGGCATTTCACCCAAGAGAAGGTGAGAGGACAGATTTTCTGGTCAGTGTCAGGCATGTAGATGATTTACAGGCAGACTGACAAAGCAGTGAGATGCCTGTGCGCTTGTAACAGCTGTTGCCTGGTAACATTTTGCAGAGGAGAATCTACATATTCTATGGAGCTGAATGTACATCCCATGGTGTTTTTATGCCGTTTGTGTTGAAACAGAGGCGCACGTGTTGTGAAGTTCTACGTAACAGGTTTGTCTAGGGGGGGGCTGTTCTTGGCATTTTGCTTTAATAATTCGGGCCGTGGGCAGAAAAAAAACAGAGAAACTAAGAATGAATTATGGAATGCAGGATCTGGGGATAAGTATAGATATGCCCTCTGACGGGGAGCGAATAGATCTGAAGGGTGAGGTCATTCTGAGGAGACCCCATTCTCTCAGTCCTCTTTCAGCGCTGTGCCAGAAGGAGGCCGTGGATTCTGGGCCGAGGAAATCCAAGCGGCACGTCAAGGAGGTGCAGGTAAGTGCCGCGTAAGGGGGCGTCCTGGGACGGAAGGAGTACAGGTCTGTATCCAGGCTCCAGCTCAGGCCTGATGCTTCCCCCGGTGCCTCGATAGCGCCATCTTCTGGGACAGCTGCTCATCATCTCTGTGTTTGATTTATGAGGGTGTCTCTCCCTCGTATTTGTCCTCCTTTCTTGTCAGGAGCAGCTAACTTAGCCGCCTAGCGGCCCGTCCCTGTGCTTTCCCAGCCCAGCCTGTTTAAAACACACCATGAGCCAGGCGTCTGCTATTGTCTAAATGCAAGGCGACAGCATGGAAGTACCTATACACATCTGGCAGCAATTTGCGGTGTCCGGATTGAAGATGGACAGCCCCAGAAAGACATTTTAGGAAATTACACATACACACTGCCACCCGACCGAGCGATTATACTCCGAAATGGGGGGACAGATGAAATCTCTTCCCATCATGCCTTAGGAAGGCATTTATTACAGAGCTACTGGGAGAAGGTATGCTAATATGTGGGCTTGGGACGCAGTCCAAGCACATTTTGCAGTCTATTATAGTTTGGCCAGGTGGTGCTGGCGTTTTGACAGCACAGCATTATTAGAGCAGGATGATTTAAAGGGCCGGCTCGCTTCATTGAGGCTCCTGAGGTTCACCTTCCTGGGCTTGGTCAGACGGCGGTGTCACGGAGGACACCCGGGACGTCGGGACAGTGATGTTTGTGCCCTCGGCGATCGATGGTTTTGTCAGCTGCGAAATGCTTCTGCGCAATCATCCCGAACGCGAACGTTCAGCTCCGGCTTGTAGGGAAAGTAGGGATTGTTCTCGACAGGCAGCCATCAAGATTCTGGAAGGCGAACGATTAGCAGGGAACAAAGTCACGCTCTCCTTCGCAGCTGTTGTCCTCCTGCCGCGAGGTGGAGTGAGATCTTGGCAGGGCATTAATGAGGGCCGACTGTCGCTTTTTTTGCTGCTTGTGATGTATGTAAAAACCGTCATTATTCTTTTGCGGCGTTCTCTCAGTGGTGCCCCCTGGTGTCACTCGTACTCCCCCCACAAAGAGCCACTTTGATCAACCAAGAGAAAAACATGAAATTAGAGAGTCGTTAGTCTCATTGTTACATATAAAGTAAACATGTTGAAAATTTAAGTTATGTGATTAATACTTGTCAGTGGCTGTATCACCTACAGATCAGACTGGGCAATCCATGTGAATTAGGCAGGTTTGGGCCTGGCCAGTACTTGGATGGGAGACCAACTGGGAAAGCTGGATGGCTGCTGGAAGAGGTGTTGGTGTGGCCGACAGGTTAGCTCAGGGCTGGGGAGTCTTATCTGCAAAGAGCCAGTGTGTATGTGGATTTTCGCTGCAACTCCCTAATTAGAGGACTGATTGGCTGAAGAGTCCTCACACCTGGGTTTGAACAGCTGACCTACAGGTTATCCCCAAAACCTGCATACACACCGGCCCGTTGCGGATAAGACTGCCCACCCCTGGGTTAGCCCATCTTGTGGTCTGTGTGGATCCCAGTGCAGTGACAGGGACACTGTGCTTTTGAAATGGTTCTGACTGTTAAAGGAGATGCAAAATCGAGGTCTTGACCTTCTGAGGTGATAAAAGATCCCTGGACATTAAAGAGTTAGGGTGATACCCCGATGCCCAGTGGCTGCCCACTGTAACTCTTTCAAATGTGGCCTCCTAACCATCCCCTATATCTAAGTGGTGAATTCTCTCCTGCCCCTTCACCCCCTTAGTTACTGTGTGGTGAGCGTACTGGTGCAGAACGGCTGCCGTCGCATCATCCAGGTGGGGGCTACACAGGGCTGGTGGCAGTGGCTCCCCTTTGGTTCTGTAAAGTGCGTTGGGTGTCCTGAAAAGCGCTATATAAACGTCCTGTAGGTCTCATATGTCACATGTGACAAAAAAACAACATTCAGAATGTACTGTAAGGCATCCCTCTCCGTATGGGGCATGGAGAAATCGACGCGCTTTGTCGATTGGAGCGGGATCTCGAATCCCCAAGAACAGCAATGTCATGAGTATCATGCCTTTTAGAGGATTACAGTCCTCTGTGACTCAGATGCTGAAAGGCCGCCTCAGATCCAGCAAAGCAGCGTGACTACGGTGCCCGGGGGACGCGCAATTCCTCTTTTCTGCCAGAAAAAATGCAACGTCAACAGCAGGCCGTGATCTTCCGCCAGTCTGGGTTTTCTTTTTTTAAAAGATATATTCAAAACAATGACAGCAGCACAAAAAAGAAGTTTAATAACTGCATCTGATGACAGAATAAAATTTTAGATACTCATATTCACGTTTGAGTGTATCTGAAGACGGAACAATGTCTGTTTGTGCGTGTCATGAAGTACTGCACTGTTATCATGGTGAGTTTAAGACTGAAAGAGCAGTGAGCGTTTTTCAAGAAATTGTCCATTGGAACTATTTAGTGAGGCTGAGTGTTTTTCCTGTGAGGTGCTGTGTCAATAAATCTAACAATTGTGTGATGGAACAGCTTTCTCTGTTTTTCCCATTTAGAAGAATGGTTTTTGGGAAATGATTAAGCAGCACAAACTCTAGTGGTACTTTTTTCTCTCCCCGATAAGATTCAGAGTGAATACAGTGACAGGGATGCTATTTGTGACATTTGCAGCATTTTAATGTGTCTCAAGAAGATGATGAAACTGTGTTTTGCTCATAATCAGATGCTGCTTCTCCTTCCGTTCCAGTCCAGCCCCCAAGGTGCTGGGGCCAATCCGGTGGATCTGATGTCATCGTGTCGTGTGGGCGGCACCAATCGCTTCGGCTTGAAGAGAACAGAAGACCAACTGAACGGGTTAGTAGAGAATATTACTCTGCAAATGGGAAATAAGAAGAAGATGTTCATGCTGGTGATACTGGAGTGGTATGGAGGCTCCTTAGGTAAACCTGTTGCTGTACATATAATAATATTAACACGTCCGGGGGGGGGGAGGGGTGTTGGGTAGCCAGTTGGACCCCCAGAGTGTTTTTTTCCTCCCTACTTTTTTTTCTCCCTTTCTTTCTTTCATTTCTTTGCTTTCCCTATTCCCTGTATTGTTCTGCCTTGATGATGCTGTACCACAACACGCCCAAAACTGCCTTGGGGTGCCCTCTGTTTATATAATAATAAAAAGTAGAACATAAGAACATACATTTACAAATGAGAGGAGGTCCTTTGGCCCATCAAACTTGCTTTGGGAGAATTTGACTAATAGCTTAAAGTTGTTCAAAACTTATCTAGAAATGCCTTTTCTTTGAATTGAATTGGAATGAATGGATTGAATCACACTGCCAGGGTTGGGGTTCAAATCCTACCTGTGGCTGTGTAGTTTGTGTGTTGTTTCTGTGTTTTGTGGGGTCCCACCTGCCATCCAGTGACATGCAGTGAAGAGAACTGATATCACACCCATAGAGTATAATTGTGGGTGCATGCGACCTGTGATGGACTGCCCCCCCCCCCTCAAAGTGGTACCCTAGTACTGTGCTGCTTCAGATGTGCCCCCCCCCAACCAGGATAACCGGCTGCATGGATGGATGTTTCTGCTTTGCATGTTTTCTTTAACTCTGTGTTTTGTATCTGTTTGTAAAGTGCAGCTGCATCTTGGGTTAAGTGATTCATGGAGGTGAATCAAGATGGATGTTGTGTGAGGAAAATTGTATATAATTACAATTTAAATGTTTGTTTAGCCATCCAGGGCGTTCTTGCTGTTTTGGAGATGTTAGCGGTTCCGGGCCTCTCTGATCCTTCTCCCATCCGCCTTAGATCTGCCCCCAAGCGGATGTTTGCCCTCCATCACCCCTCCTGCAACAGGCCACCGGGCCTCCCCAGGTCACCACACCAGAACCGACCCATTCGCGTTGCTCACACACAGCTCTCATGTTTTGATTTCGCCATTAATATTCAGCGGATCCACAGCTTTCCCAAAATGATTCATGTCTTTTAAGATGGCTAAAATGCTTCAGTTTATTGCATAATATATTGTACGAAGCTCTAGGAAAGTTTAAACAAACGTGATAATGCTGGATTAATATTTTATGTTACCCATCACTGTCCATTATATGGTGCTGTTATGTGCTGTTTGTGTACTTTTCACAAGATGGTGTTTTATTAGTCAGTTTGTTGGTTCAGATAAGAGTCATATCTCTCTCTTTCATGCTCCTCTGACCTGACAAACAGATGTTGAGTGAATTCTCAAGATAGGTTGATATGTCCAGTTACAGGATGACTTTGTTATGTTCCAGGTGTCGGCCTCGAACCCGAAGCTGACCTGACTGTGTCTTCCTCCTACAGAGTGGAGGAGTCTTGTGGCCTCTCTGCAGACTGTGTCCCTGTTCCCCGGTCTGGAGTCCTCCACCCTGTGCAGAAGAAGGACGCGTGTGCGCCACTCTTCCCACGTGACATCATATCCTGTCCTGGTGGAGACGGAGACCAGGGACAGGGGTCTGTGTGGGGGGGGGGGCTGGGGAGCGGGGAGGCGGTGAGGATTTTGGCGAAGCGACTCACTCTGGATGGAAAGGTGCAGTACCTGGTGGAGTGGGGGAACGTCTGCTGAGCATCAGGGAGAGAGACACACAGAGGGGAGACGAGGGAAGCAGAAAAGAGGAGGATAGGGTGACATAGCAGAAGGTGGACTTCAAACGGGGTGATGTTACATGTGTCCCCAGTGAGGTCAGAGAACAGGAAGGTCCTTGTTTTTAAGTTTAGAGGAAGTTCCAAGTTTACAGGAAGTGGCAGAGACAGCTGTTCTGAAAACCTGCTTCATGAACCTACATTTCTTATTCACTTCTTTCTTGCTCACATTTGGTTTTTTTTTCACCTCCTTTGAAGTATTTTTATCTCATTTCTGAGTGGTATTCTATTACATAATGCTCCTTTGACCCATTTTTGCTAACTTCAATGATATTTTATTGTCACATATTTCCTTCCATTCAGAGCAGGATTTAACATTTATTCATATTGTAATTGTGTTCACTTCTATTAAATACATTCAAATACAGTATGTTGTTGGTTTTTCGAACATGTAATTCACTGTGTACATGTACACTTTAAAAATACCCATAATTCTTCCATATGCACAGTAGCAAACCTGAGGAAATGGCGCGATGTGGGAAACGTCGGCCAGCCGGACGGCTGCCGACCTGGCAGCGCATGGAGCCGCCTAGCATGATCCCCCCGTCCTTACGCTCCAGGCACAGAGACCTTGAGAGAAAACTGCAGTGCAGCAGAAATTCCCGCCCCGCCGTCAGATGCTTCATCTCAGATCAGACATTGATGGGCAGCCTCAGCCCGCTGTCATGTTTCGGGGGGGGGCTCAGAACCAAAAAAATTACAGACAGCTGGGTGTTTTCAGAACGCTTTGGATGCTGGTTCTTTGCCCATAGCCCTCTATAAAATATCCAGAGGTACTGACAGCCTCAAGATGTTTATAGATGTAGGGACTGCAGTAAAAGTCAGTTCTTTTTTGGGTTATCGGGGAAAAGATTAGACCAATAAAGCATCATCAGTTTGCCACATTCTTCCACATTTTCATCCCAGGGGAGTTTCAATTGTGTAAAATTTGGCTGACTTTGTGTAGAGAAAAAAGTAAATAATAATAATAATGTCATAATATTTAAACCTAGCAAGGCGTGTAGGAAAGGATAGCAGGAATGAGGTGGCTCTTTGATTTGCGGAAAGCGAGAGGGTCCTGAGATTGATAAACACAAAAGACAGTGTTATTCATGTTTAATGAAAAGGTAGGTCAAGAATTCATAGCATTGATCGCTACTGTGGAAAAACAGGTCACTGTTGATCTCAGTCAAATTGCACCAGTCACTTCCATCACTCCAAAGTGGGAAGTGATGTATTTTTTGGCCTTTTGAAAATCTAAGATGAATTAAGGACATTTTTAATCTATCTATCTATCTATCTATCTATCTAATCTATCTATCCATCCGTCCATCCATCCATCAGCGATGATCTGGGTCTCCTCCACCTCTAAGCTTTTGTAGATGTTCTCCAGTAGCCAGCAGGGGGAGTGTCAAACATAGCTTCACCACAATAGGACTAAAAGGAATTCTTATGGAACTTCAGATAACCCACCCATCCATCCATTTAGTGAGACCGCACATCCTATTAATGGTTTCAGGGGGGTCTGGAGCCTACAGAACCTCAATCTTAATGGTATATATATAGTTGTAATACCTTTTTATGGTTTCTCAGTGTTTCATGAACAGGAAATCATAACCGAAATGCTGTTGGGCAGGACTCTGCTCTAGTAACAGGGGAAAGTAATTATTGACATACCACAGCACAGAACAATGAAACATGTGACATTGTGACAGACCAGGGGGCAGTCCTTGGGTGTGGTACCTCGCAGGTCCAGGATTCAACCTAGCAATCTTTCCATTACAAATGCACACCCATAACCATTATGCCACCACTGTCAAATGTAAGTACTCTGTATAAGAATAACAACTGGAAATATATGGGGATTGAAAATTTGATAAACGTTGTGAGTTTTTCTGCATAAAAAGTATCATCTGAATAAAGATTTGTAATGGTTTATAATACCAAAGTTACAGAGAACAAAATAGTTTCCCCCAATAATGCTTCAGATTAAAAATATGGAATTACCCATTGCAGATCAGTTCATGGTGTTAACTTGGACAGAAGCAAAGCCAAACAATACCATAGAAGGACTGTACTTTTTGGACAGGGCTTGTTGTGATTTATGAATGAAGTCTCACTTCTAGAGCAGGAAGATATAAATCTCTGAACATGTGTTCCCACCTCAGTACACTGAAGTTGATGGGTTCATTACCAATAAGCCCTTGAGGATTCAAACCCAGAAGGTTTGCGGCAGCAATCGAGACCATCTGAAGTAACCCAGTGGAAGAGAACTGAAATACAAAGATTGGAAAAAGAGGACAGCAGTTCAGACCTTAGTTAGATGGGGGAGGTGTTTCATCTGACTGGAACGTACTCACTAGGACAGTACGTACACCCTCTACTAAAATAAAACGAATGGAAACTAAGATTAAATATTTATTCATAGTTATCTTGTAAATGCCATGACGGAAAAATATAGTTAACGTCCAGTAAACCCAAAATTTTATCGTTGCGCATTTGGTGATATTACTATGCTTGACCGCCAGGTGGTAGTATGGTGTTAAAATTGAGTCCTCGCTTCGCAGGGAAACTGCTCCATCTGAGCATCGCCATCTTGGCTCCACGCCGTAAAATTGTACACATTCCTATGCCGCTGTCATAAGATTCATCGCATCAGTTTCCATATTATCGCCCGTGCACCTGCACAGTTGAACCATGAAGTTAATTCCGCTTGAACTTGGTAAAATTGGAAGAATATAACTATCTACAACGTTCAGCGGAGCATGTATTGGTTGCATTATTGTGGAGGTTTATTGTAATTTCTAATTAGCCCATTATAAATTCTGCTACTTCCAGAACATAAGTACAAACCAATCATCATTATATGTATATTATTAGGCCTATCTAATAAAAGATATTTTACCGCAGTAAAACATTTTGTTCTCTTCTTAAACGGTCAATTAAACGCTTTAATAATAATTCTAATAGTGTCAAGATAACACCTTTCTCCTAATCTTTTTTTTCTGTGGGCCTGTTTGATACAGAATATGATGTATATCTAGTAAGTAAAAATAATTTTACGTCAATCAGCAGCAACTTCGACACGAACAAACGCATATTATGCATTTGCTTTACCATATACACGATCCTTAAACACGATCACCCGGAATAACTGCATTCGTATCAGTAGAGGAGCATATGAAGCCATCCACGTTTGAAACGGAGAGGAAAAGAATGTGAGATAGGGAGCTCGTTATTGGCATCCTTACCACCCCCCACCCCCCATATATATAGTGCCTGTCCGTGTGTCTGTGTGTGTGTGTGGGAAAGAGGGACTGAGAGTGAGTGTGCGTGCGAGTGCGTGTGTGACAGCAGTAAAGAGAGCCTTTTTGTACAGTACGCTTAAATTGAACGGCCATAGACTTTTAATGCTTTAAGTAGCGAGGGAACGAAACCAATACATTATATATACTGGGAAATACACACGCGCAGTCATAGACTCCCTCCTCTCTCTCTTTCTCTCCCTCTCTCTCCATCTCTCTCTCTCCCTCTCTCTCTCTCTTTCGTGTTTTTTCCACACACCTCTGCTCGTGTGATATATTTGTATATAGAATTTATATGCACAGGTGTGGCTATATATTTCTTTTTTTCCGCCGCAAATGGCTCTAAGCGGACGTGGATTGTAACATTCCGTTTTCCTTTAAATCACTGGAATATCTTTCAACGCCGCCTACATTTGTACATGATATAAATTATTTATTTATTTTTGCGCCCGGTTGAAGTGGTAATCTCTCTTTTTTTACGCGCGGAGGTATTGCCGAGACCCGAAGACCACGTTCAATGCCTTTGGAACATGTCCTATGTTCCCTTTCAAGGTAAGAACTGATATATTTCACCACCGCATCTCCCTCCCTCCCTCTCTTTCTCTCTCCCTCTCGGTCTCTCTCTCTCCCTCTCTCTCTCCCTCTCTCTCACTCACTCTCTCTCTTCCTCACTCTCTCCTGCTCTAGAAATATGGGTGCAGCAAGCGGCATAGTGGGAAATGTGGTGAATTTATTTGTGGTGCGGTTCCAGTATGTCATTTTTCTGTACTATGTGCCAGTATTTCTACATACCTGTGCTTCCGTAGTATCAGTACAGTAGGCTAGATCGTTGCATGTCAGTTTGCTTCATTCACGCAAATAGTTTGTCCATATACCTTTTTTTCTCACAGGCTGTGATGATGTTTATTGGAGTCTCTTATGAATCTGAAGGAATGCATGTTTAGAGGTTAAATGATGAGAGCTCCTGCAGCTTCTGATGATCGAGATGGCTGTATGCGTGAGAGGTGGAGATTAGTTCCATATGAAAGCTTTATCTTGCCAAGCAGCAATTAAGTCCGTAGATCTAAATTAAAGTAAATCACCACTTTCTGAAAAGCCAATATTCAGATTTATTCTCAAAGTCCTCAGGAGTGGAAGGATGCTGCAGCTTTGTAAACTAACACTCAGGATGAAAAACTCATTTTCTCAGAATCACTTGCACAGTGACGATTAGGCTAATGCTACGAATTCTTGACAAGCCTTTTCATTAAACATCAGTAACAGTATTTTATATTTAACAACCTCAGAACCCTCTTTAAAAAGTAGTATTACACCAAGCCGCAGCCTAACGTTAACCCTCTGATGCATGAATTATTTTCTGTTTGTTGTTACTCTTCTTAAGGCATGACAAAAACAAATAACTTTTT
>JABFEA020000050.1:11426438-11443229 GCA_019775915.2 Cyphomyrus plagiostoma
AAAACAGTTGATTTCCCAGTTGATTACTTTTAAACAGCTGTCCACTGTAGTGACCGCTATGCGCCAGAGGGTTAAGGACACACATAGGCTATACCTTGTAAGTACTGTAAGTCATAGTACTATCAAGGAATGTCATGCAATATAAGGAAACTAAATATAAATATAAGAAAGAACGCTCTCCCCTCATATCAATCTAAAGTCTGGAAAACCATTTCAGTCCATGGTTTCATTTGAATAATGTTTTTTTTTTGCTTTTGTGATAGTAAAAACTCTTAAAGACTTTTATGTCATTCCATCCTTATTGGATGATATTTTGCCTTGCTCTAACGTCACCTTACTTCAGTCCTTATTAATGAGTACTTGGAGTGTGTGCGCGCGCCTATCCGCCCGTGCAAGAAAGTGGCGGCTATAGCCGCTGCACGGTCCTGAACGGGAACCGGTCCCTGTTGCTGCGTGTACGGCACGTTCACAAAAGACAAATCTCAACCCAGAGCAATGGCAGGAGTTAACTGACGGCGCTGGCGAGAATTAAACTAAACACATGTCTTTTGGGTCGTAATATGTGTGATCAACTGCAATTATGACGTCCTTGTATGAATATTTATGTGTAATGCACTCAAATAGATTAAGGCCGTGATACTGATTAAAGTGCATATGGATTACATAGTGAAGTGCATCTTCTCAGAACTGTCAAAGTAATGCACCCTTTGTACAGTCAATTAACCTACCAGCGTTGAAGCCGATAAATTTAAAGGGGAAATAGTGTCCATTATTCCTGCACACCAACATTAGGAAAAGCATTAGGACATGGAACGATGCTGGCAAGTGCCCAAATAAAGTACCGTGGAGATGCGAATTGGCCATTTTCCCGCAATGCAAGAGTGCAGTGCAGAAGTTAGTTTTAATTTGTTCTCCCATGTCTTTGTGCAGTGTTCAGAATTGCATCGCCAAGTTCTCAAATTTTTCATTGAGTCTTGATACTGTACAGTGGGATTTACTTTAGGCTTTACTGCATCCTAATGCATCCTGTTAAAGAAGCTTCAGGACTTGCATTGTAAATCCATATAGATTGGTTACTGGCACCATGATTGAGGTCAGTCACTGTTATGTTGTTAATATGGGAAAAATATGATAAAATAACTAAAATGAGACATAATTAAATAGTAAACAACAATTTAAATGGTGTTAAAAACAGGACAGGTGACATTTCAAAATAAGCAATGAAACATTGTGTTATGAACTTTGTACATTATGAATGGCAATTAAACCATTAAACTTTCAATCAAGAGTGTCGTTAACATTTATGACCGGTATGTATCCCTCTGAAACAGACACTAACTTTTTGCTAATTGAGACTCCATTTAATTTTTCATTTATGTGGGTTATTTTTAGGTAAATGTTTATGCATCCCAAGCCAACCTTTAAACAAGATGTCTTTACATGTTAAGTCACTTTAAGGCCACCCTGTCATGCGGTGTCACCGTGAAGTTAACTTGTCACAGGAGGAAAGTCTTTCTTGTTATTCACATCATCACCGCACATTGTTACTTGTTAATCACCAGACACCAGTGCTGAAAAAAAGACTTAGCCCATCATTTATTTATTTGCTTAAAGTTCCATTGCACGAAACAACAAAAGATTTTCAGTAAATATATGAAATGCTTTCCAGTCTGTTGCTATGGTAAAACACGCACACACACACACACACACACACACTCTCCCACACATACACACACACACACAGACACACACATACGCTGTGCACTTGGCTGCTATCTATCAGTCTCCTTGTGGCTTAGTGTGTCCAAACATTTGACTGGTACTGTTTGTTTACACACACACACACACACAGATGCACGCACAAACACACACACACACACACACACACATATGCTGTGCACTTGGCTGCTATCAGTCTCTTTGTGGCTTAGTGTGTTCAAACATTTGACTGATACTGTTAATTTACAGAAATGCGCGCACATGCGCGCGCGCGCACACACACACACACACTATATGGACAAATGTATTGGAAAATGCCTCTCAGTCATTTAATTTAGGTCTTTTATTCAGACCCATTGCCACAGGTGTATAAAATCAAGCACCTAGCCATGAGGTAGGTTTCTTTCTTAGTAAAAGGATGGGTCCTTCTGAAGAGCTCAATGAATTCAAGCATGGTGCTGTCATAGAGTAAGTCAGTTCATGAAAGTTCTATCTTGCTAGATATTCCACAGTCAACTGTAAGAGGTATTATTGCAAAGTGGAAGTGTTTAGGAAACAGATAGTCTGCCATGAAGTGGCAGACCATGTAAAATAACAGACGGGGTCACAGAGTGCTGAGGCGTACAGTGTGTGAAAGTCACCAAACGCTCTGTTGACTCAGTAACTGCAGAGTTCCAAACCTCCTCTGGCACTAACTGCAGCACAAATACTGTACTGGCTGCTTCATGGAAGGGGCGAGCAGCTGCCTGCAAGCCTCACATCACCAGAACACCAATTGTCAGAAGGACTAGTGTAAAGCACACTGCCACTGGACTCTGGAGCAGTGGAAAGGTGTTCTGTGGACTGACAAATCACACGTCTCTGTCTGGCAGTGTAATGGATGAGCCTGGGTTTGGTGGATGCCAGGAGAACTTTACTTGCCTGACAGCCTTGTGTCAGCTGTGAAGTTTAGTGAAGGTGGGATAATGGTATGGGGTTGTTTGTCAGGGTTTGAGCTAGACCCCTTAGTTCCATCAGGAGAACTCTTCATGCTTCATCATACCAAGGCATTTTGGTCAATTCTCTACCTACAGCTTTGTGAGAACAGTTTGGCGAAGGACCTTTTCTGTGCTTGCTGTCCCACTGCACACCGCAAGGTCCGTAAAAATATGGTTGGGTGAGTTTGGTATGGAAGAAGTCGACTGGCACGCACAGAGCCCTGACCTCAACCCCATCAAACACCTTCGGGATGAACTATAAAGGAGATGAACCAGGTCTTCATGTCCAACATCAGTGCCTGACTTCAGAAATGCTCTCCTGGATGAATGAGCAAAAATGACCACAGACACTCTCCAGAATCTTGCGGAGAGCCTCCCCAGAAGAGTGGCAGCTGATATAGCTGCAAAGGGGGACCAACTCCTTATTGAGACCTATGGATTTAGAATGGAATGTCATAAAAGTTCCTGTTGGAGTTATGGCCATTTGTCCGGTGAATGTATGTTTGTGTATAGGCCTGTATCTTATACTTGCACATATCAGAGGTAAAAAGCAATGAGTGTCAGCTTTAAATGTTTACCCTTCATCCTAATACCTATAATGAAATACAATGTAAAGAACGGAAGACTTAGAAATATCCATTTTTCACTCCTCCTTGAGGTTATGTTTAACTGGAGTGATTTGGGTTTCAATGTTATTCTGTTAAGTACATTTACCTTCCAGAGTAGGTTTATGTGTCGAGGTACCAAGCAGATGGAGGTAATGCAGGGGATCAGATCCTGGACCCAAAGGAGTGCAGGGTCAGACCCTGAAAGGCGATCTGCCATTGAACCGCGTCAACCATGTGTAAATGCTTTTAATAAATATGCAGTGTGTGAAATATATCAGATGCTGGATTGTGGTCACCCTGGTTATGTGTCCCACGCTGAGCAAATGTGAACTGTAATGAAGTGTCTCGCTTCCGCTCGTGTGCATGCCGGCTTGGGCGGAGCTCCCCTCTGGGATGCCTCAGCCAGTCACAAACAGAGAAGGCAGAACATGTAAATTTGTACTCTCAGTTATACGTGAGTGACAGGTGTAACGAATCAGCAAGAAGGATCCCAGTGACTGACGCCCCCTCTTCTGAGATAGCCACGCCCACTGCTTCTCACCTGCGTTGAGATGTGTTTTGTGCTCTTTTTTCGCTTATCCTCACTCAGTGCCACATTTACAGCGAGTCACCTGTTTGCTCTCAGCACTGGGAGAGAGACAAGCTGCAAAGTTCAGATAAAGGCCCCCCCACACACACATTTCTGATGTATGTGTGATTCCGATAACCGTGTCAGTTTCACTAAATCCCAAAACCCCATTGAGGGATTAATAGCGCATTCTGAAAGCTGGGTTTCTGTCCAGCATGTTGTTGGGTCAAGTACCATTACGGGAGCTTTTTCTTCAGATACGTAACCTGATTTCCTTCAGTAAGACGCCGCGCATGGGGTGAGCGTGTTACAGTGTGTAGGCTGCCTGCTGTAAGAGCATTTGCTAAGCAACTGAATTGCTAAAATATGCACAAATGAGTGGAAAAAAATGAAAGCAGCAGTGAAGCCATAAGAGGAGACGCCTCAGTGCCACCTTGAGATGCTCGATCGGTGTGGGCCCTGCTTCTCCTCTTCCTCGTGTGTTGAAGAATAAATGCTTCTCCTCTTCCTCGTGCTAGAAAACTGAATGTTGAAATCAGAGCTTTAGGGCGCATTTTCCAGAGCTGGCTGTGGGGGGGGGCGGGTGTGTCATCGGGTTCATGGGTTGAAACCCGACCCGGGGGTAACGCTGCTTAAGCAGGTGTGCCAAGCAGGAGGATGAAGGTCGGGGTGGGGTCAAGGCCACCGCTGGCCGACGTGGCTCCATAGGCGGCGACTCAGAGGCTGCTGGGAACCACAATCCCAGCAAGTAGGACCCTGCAAGGGGCTCTGGGCTGCGTCTGCGAGGCGTGTGACGTAGCCTCTCCTTGTAGGAATAATAAGTGTCCTGCGCTCGTGGTATGACCTAATTTCTATCAAATACAGCTTCAGAATGAAGTCTATACGCTATATCTGAAGCCTCGAAACAACCGGTGCCGGACTGAAAATGGAGATTTAATGGGGTCCGTGCAATCGTCTGGAGAACTTTACTGCAGGCGGCCGTCCGCAGCTCGGCCCAGGTGACGAAGACCCTGCCGTCCGAAGCCCCAGCTTCATTCTTTGGAGCTTCTGTTAGGTCTGTAGTCATGGCAGCCAAAGTGAGGTTTGAAGTGGCTCCTGCGGGGTTCCTGCCCCCCCCCCCCCCCACCACCATAGTAGCCATTTGGGACAGGGGTGCGATTCAAGGTTCACATGGCGGCCATTGTTAACCCTGAAGAGCCTCTTGGGATAGGGTGTGGAGACATCATGGGGCGGCCGATGCAGGTTCAGTGGGCAGGAAGCTGGCTTCGAGTACCCAACCCCCCCCTTAGGGCAGCTGCCAGCGTGTGCGGCACAGATATCAGGCACATCTGGGGAGGCGTATGGACGTTTCCAGAAGGCTGGTCCTGCAGCGATGACACTTTTCCCGTGGCGTCGCACGATTAGTGTCACTAGCACAGACGGGATCATGTGGGTCAGTCAGCTTGGCCTCTGCACGGCTCACGTTCCACTTGTCTCTGTATCACGTAGTTTGAGGCAGGTGACCTGGGTGACCCCTATCAGTCAGGCCTGCTGGCTTTTCGGTGACTGGGGGGGGGGGGGGGGTTGGTTGTTAGCGCCTGTTCCCGGTGAGCATCTGTGCCTCATCAGAGTGCCGCTTCTCAGCCTGCGGAGGATCCGGCAGCGTGAGCGATAGCAGCCATCGATCGGCTATCTGATTCCTACCCACACGGTCAAAGACAGAAATCAGAGGAGAGGAAGCTTGTGCTTGTGAGTGACAGTTCAGGGACTGCCAACATTTTATCTACAACCACAAGTTTAAGAAAAAGAATAATCATGTATAATAATAACGTAAGAGCAGGCAGAGTTCCCTGCCCTAAGCGGGAGATTTTGTCCGTCGGGAAAGTGAAACCTTCCGAGCTCCTGAAAGTGACAGGCAGCCTGGTGCCACACAGTGAGCTTCCTGCTGTTTGGCCTCTATATGTGGGACGCATTATAATTGTAATTTGTTTGCTCAGCAGGGCTTCGGTTTTCTAGGCCGCTTGGTGTAAAGCGGCTCGCGGCTGCGAGTCTCAACCCTGCGGCACGGGAGCAGAATTCCACCCGGGATTCATCAGCGCGGCACGACCGCCTGCTTGCCCCCCGCTGCCTGCTGCTGATGGATCGGTGCCCGGGTGCCCAGGTGCCCGGGAGCCCCAGACCATAAACCGGAGCGTGTTTCCAAGCCGTTACAGAACCTGTGGGAATGTCGACCCGAATCATTTCTGGATTTGTTCCGGGATTCCAGCCTCGGGCATAAAAAGGGAGGTCTGTGGGTGTCCAGTGGGTGTCAAAGACTGAAGGGCAAAGCAATACTTTTATTCTCTGGACAGAGATATTTTGGCATCTTATTGTGCAGTTAATCATATATGCTGCTAAGAAGGACAAAAGACTGGCATGAGTCAACAGACTGCTGAAAGTGAAACTGGGTAATCGCCGTCTGTTTGGTGAATGATAAATCCGCAGCTTGTCACCCTAAGCGCTTCTGCCCTTTCCTGCCTGCTGCCCTCAGGTGACTTTTAGCTCCTTGCGTTTCGCCGTCGTTCCCTTCGGCGATGAAGCGCCTCCCCTTTAAAACCTCATTCGCTTGCCTTGTGTGGCAGACCCACGTTACCATGACACCACTGGCACTGCCTTGTGGCCCCACCCATCCCAAAACGAGGTGAAGTGTGACCGGAGCGCAAGCTGGGATTGCGCCCCCCCCCCCCACATGTTGGCTTCCTGCCACTTGTTCCTGGCTGTGACCACAGCTGCTACAAGAAGACCCCACCCTGCCAATTTTTTTTTTTGGGGGGTGGGGGGATTGTTTGGAAGCTGTGGAGCTCTTGCTGTTGTTTTGCAGCTCGGGATGTCGGGGCACATTAAACCCCCAGAAGTGAGGCTGTCCTGCTTATCTGCCCGGCTTCCTCTCCTAGGCTGGAGTACAGCATCTGTCTACCGCTACCCTTGCAGGGACGGTACCTCCTCGCCCCCCCCGCCTCGATTCATCATGTCACTCGGCTCCACAGATTGCCGTCTATCCTCTGCCGTTTTGACGGATTAAGCACATGGCTCTCACTCGGCAGAATGAAATGCAGCGTCTGACACCGGACATACAAGAAAACTCTACCTCCCGTTTGGGGCACCTGGGATGGGGTTGGTCTGCCGGGGTCCAGACATCCTGGGAAGGTGCTTCATCAATAGAGCATCTGCAAGTGCTTAAAGCACCTGAGATCTTCATCCAAAAGCGTCTACTGCAAGCTTGGCATTGGTGTTTAGGAATATGCTTAACACGTTATGGTTAATTATAACCTGGGTATGTTAAATGGCTGAAATGCAGTCAAGTGTTTAATATTCACTAGGAATAGGTTCTCTGGACACCCACAAAACACCAAAAAGGTACTTGAAGTGGGAGCAGTAATTCAGGAAATACAAAGCAGCAAATACTGATTTTTATTTTGAATACTTGCATGCCTATAATTTGCCAGTGACTTTTTGGTGACATTGTATACTTATGTAAGTGCGCTGAACAGAATAATTCAAAATACAAGTGCGTGTGTGTGTGTGTGTGTGTGTGTGTGTGTGTGTGTGTGTGTGTGTGTGTGTCTCTGTGTACACAGTATGCTAAACATCTCGCTGCGGTAGAGGTGAGGGCAGTTTTGACCCGATGATGGAAATTTGATGTTGTACAGCACAGATTAACGAGAGTGTCAGTGATGGGTGAAGCAAATTTCACATGGTGTGTGGAATAGAATTAAGACTGATTGGATGTGACATCCTGCAAAGTCATGCAAAAGAACGAATGGGGGAGCATGTGACCTTGTGTAACATCACCTTTTATCTGGGCCTTCGGTCTGAAAGCGTCTATAATGCAGGATGTATCACTGTATTACTGAAAGGCTCTGCTCGTGATGGACCTGGACTGTAAACACATGGACATGTGTCTGGAACAGGCAGCAGAGCATTGCCAGATATCCCAGGCCTGAGGTAGCCCCACCTCACCCATAAACACAAAGGCCCCCGCTGGGTGCTCTGTCCCGTGCCAGCCAATGACACCAGGTCCCCCATCCACTCCGCTCTGATATTGCGGCGTTCTCCAGAGCTGGCCTCGTAACACCTCGCGGAACGACCAACGGCGAGCAGGAGAGAGTGATAATGATCGTGCTGATTGGACAGAATTTTTGTGAATGTTTGTTAAAAAAAAACAAAAAGAAAAAAATGACAGAATTTTGAGGCGAGTAGAGAATTTGGGACAGGAAGCGAAGCCTTCCGACTCACTCAGGCACTAAAAGTGGAGATTCCAAGACAGTTGTTGGAATCCCTTTCAGAATGTGACATACCACAGAGACCGAGGGCTTCTAAATCCCAGCCAGGTGGATGCTTTTCCCATGAGTCGGGCCACATTCGCTGGTGTGATGCAGCATTTGTTTCATTGATGACATTAGTGCAAACACAGTACTTAGTGCCCTTTTTGTATTTATTGCGTCTTACAACATATAATAGGTGTAAAAGCACAATCTTGGACTTGCAAACAATATTATCATATTAACTTTAATTTAGAATCTTAACACAAGCAATGCTGTCACACATAAGCCAGTCGTGAGAAGTAAACTAAACAAAGGTTATATAAGAAAGGGCTTTCGAGAGGACGGGCTATTTTTGGGTATAATCAAACGAGGCTGCTTTCCTGTTGTGTTCCCGGGGCGTCTCACGCTGTTCTCCCTCTTTGGATCCGAAGTTTCACTATTTAAAATCTCTCAGGGCATGGAGAGTGAGAAATGAGTGTCTTTAAGCAGCGTGCGGCGGTTATTCCGCTGGAAACAATTTACAAGGCAGAAGCCCTTCAGACCAAGGCAGTGGGTGTTGGTTTGGCAGCATTCCTACATGGTCCACGGTTTGGAATGTTCTGGAGGGATTGCAGCTGGCTGTTGGGGGGTGGGGTTGCCCACCCACCTCCTTTAGGGCATCTCGAACTGAGGATAGAAGATGAAGATGGGATAGAAGATGAGGACAGAAGATGAAGATGTTCTCAGGACTTCGGCTGTGTCGTTGTTCGGCGAGGAATACTTGGCTGTTGGTGCCAACATGGCAGGATCAGCGGGTGTATCTACCCAAGCATCAGGCACTATTGGGCGCCCTCAATAGTGACTTTATTTCCTGTATAGTGCCAGTCACACACTTAACAATTTTCCCATTCAGTTTCCACCATATTTAATTCAATTTGCTATCTATAGCTGCCTTCTTGTTTCTCGACAATCTGCTTTTGTGTATAAGTTTAGAACGCTTCAGACTTCAGTAATGATGCTGAGCCCCTTTCGGATTTATCTCCACGTGGCAGATTCGGTAGTTGATCAATGGATTTGACTGCGTTTCCCATGACAACAGACAGAGTCCTAAGAGACGAAAAGAACAGATGATTTGTGAGTATCTTGTGCATCTAATCTAACTTGCGCTGCATTTCTTAGTTTTGGCAGATCGATCCTTCAGATTAATCTCTAGACTGTCATGTCCGCACTGTATAAATTACTAGTTGTTAAAGATCTTTTGTGAGACTCCCTGTAATTTTTTCTTGGCTGTTCCTGTTTTCCAAAGCAGCCTATAATTATACCTGTGCACTTGGATTCGTTTTTTTTTTTTTTGTTAAAATTGCTCACTGAAAGAGTTCAACAACAGAGACTCTTTTCAGTGTACACATCTGCATCCTAAACCGCTGCACCATCTGCTGGCCGGATTTGGATGTGCGCAGGATTTGTACTAAGTGGCAGAATTGGCAGGCTGCTGGCCAGCGATTTGCTTCATACTATCTGCATTAGATCACTGTAAGACGGACGCGGTTCTGCCAAGCTGGGGGCAGAGTGACGAGCTGTTTTGGAGCAGGCAGCTACATCGTTCTGACAGGGCCGGCTTATGTATTCGTTGCAGGACGTACCACGGTCGGCCATTTGAGAGCAAAGTGGTTACAGAGTTCAAAGTGGTTCTTTTTATATGCTCGCCGTTGTGGGTGCTGCGATTTGCCAGGAGTTTTTGTACATTGAATGAAATACTGACGAGAGAATTTATGACAACATCTAACGGCAATAATGAAAACAGTGCTCTGCAGGTCATGTTCATGCAGACTTTCTGTCACTTCATTTTAATTTAGGTTGTTTATTCCGCGATGGTCTGGTGTCCTCTGTAGGATGCACCCTTTCCTGGGACCGGCCCTCTGCCATGAACCTGATTCTCCAAAATCAAATGAAGATGTATGGATGGATGGTTGGATGACTGGTTGGATGGACGGATTATTATTCCTTGGTCAGCACTATTATTGATTGTTGTATTTCATGCACTGCAGTCTTGGCCCCGGCACAAACAGCATGGGTCGTGTTACCAGCTAAAGCCCAACTGCTAACTGTTTTGTTTGGTGTCAATAACAGAGATACAAACTCAAGACAGCAGCCTGTAACATTTCATGTATACTGAGTCACAAGCAGCAGTTTCACACGCCATTCTCAACCCGTCTTCTCGCTTGTTTTCTCTTATCCTTTTCTTCACGAGGCAGTATGAAGCGAATGCTGCTATTTCTTTTATTTATTTTTTGCCTGAATTTTCTTCAACCAGTCAAATTCCCCCTGGAGAGTAGATGCAATTCAAGGATGCCGTCGTCTTTGAATTCATTTCAGATTGCTGTTATGTAAGCGACGTGCCTCGCAGCTGGGTCTCGGTGTCCTCAGCTGGATCCAGACAGAACTCAGAGGTGCCGGTGAAACTGTTACTTCGAATTCTTGACTGGTGTCGCTCTCTGCAGCCAGGCGCCGCGCTGCCCCTGTTCTGAGGAAAAGCCACAGAAAGAGCCCCATCAAGGGCAAAGTGGCACCGCCTGCCCACAATGACACACATTCTCTGCCTTGGTCAGTGTTTCCCTCTTTCTCCCCTCATCTGGGTATAGTGTAATTCTCCCGACCGCACGCCTTCCGGAGCCATGGCCAGCTGAAGCTGAAGCTGAGTGCTTCCTTAACGCAGCTTTGAGTTTCTTTTGCCCTGATTTTCATTTCTTTTTCTCAATAAGAAGATTCCTTTACATTCTTAGCCCAAGGCATCGGTACGAGCTCAGTGAGGTGAGGTGTGTGTCCTTAGCGTAATGAAACAATGACACAGTTCTCTGTCTATCTCTGGATTTAGGACGGCTGAGTATAATTATCCTTCATCTCTTGGGGCCAAAACCCAACCACACAGACTTAATAGAGCATGCACACACAACCTCAGACACACACAAAATGCACACTGACATTCCCATCCACTAATGAAACACTGATATACATTTTAAAATATCTGTCACACTGTTGCAATAAATTAGTCAAAATTCAGGAATAGCAAATACAAAACACATTATATATAACTATGTGTGTGTGTGTGTGTACACATATATATAATGACCCACCTCCTATTAAAAGAAATTTATTATAAACTAAAATCTGCTGTTAAGAAGCATTTGGCTATGAGAATATTTATGTGATTTTTGTTAATTAAGTATATAAGAAATCCATATCATTAGTAAACAGACAAATAGATCCGAAACCTAATTACTGTATAGGCAGATGGCACTTAATTATACTGTCAGGAGTCACATATTATAATCATTTATTTGACACATGCTTTTATCAAGAGAAACCGTGAGGCAAACAGCATTGGGAAATACTCAGAAATCAGGGAGGAAGGGCAGAGCTGGACAAGTGTAGCAACACATATATTTTAAGTTAATAAAAGTAATTGAGTGTCAAATTACTTGGAGGAGTTTTAGAACTGGGTCATTTCTTTCCTAATTTAAGCATCAGAGTATTTATCCAGCTCGTGGCAGAAATCGTACATTATCAGGCAACGTGAAAACGATATTTCAGAAGGGGGCTTTAATTTCTTTCGCTGGCACATAAATATGTGAAGGCATGGCAGGGGCTCTCACCTGGAAGATGGACGGATCTGACAGATAAATGTCTCAACACCTTCTACCCTGCACCACCCCCAAAAAGAAAAAAAACACACAGACAAGCTAAAAACAGCTGAAGTGGTGTGACTGAAAGTGTGGCCGCGTGATCAGAACCGGAGGTGTTCTGCAATGATGCTTTTTCTCTTTTCTGATGAACAGGCAAGGGGCGCTGAGACACGTGCATAAGCGTGCTGTTCTAATCAGACGTGACTGTAATTTGGCAGCAGACACCGAGGTCTGGCAGCAGAGCCCCGTAGATGGGCTGGCTGGAACCAGGGAGCGAAGGGGAGAGAGAGGAAGCGAAAGGCAGCCTTTGCTGGGGTGAATCCCTCGGCGGCTGGCCGTCCACATCCGCCGCCGCGCTGCTGTTCCCTCCCTGACAGTCTGCCTTCCCTGAACGTTACCTGAATGGATTTAGGAAAGAAAGAGAAACGGAGATGGTGGCATGAGAGGAAGAGAGAGAGAGAGCGAGAGGTTGGGAGGGAGAGAGTGGTGGCACAGGCTTGGAGGGGGGGCTGAAAGACAGATGGGTTGACTAAGAGGGGGAGGGGGGCATGTATGGAGCAGTGAGACCATCACTGACTTGGCGGTAAAGTTTAGTCTTCATTGTGAAGTGTGTGTGCAGTGTGTGTGCAGTGTGTGTGCAGCTCTGCGTGCAACTGTGGTGTCCTAAAGTCTTACATTCAAAGTCTCCACTAAAGCTCTAATCACAGTGTCCTGCCGCCCCAAGTTCCCGAGCTGCTAATCCCTGTGGCTGGCGAGGCCTGCAGTTACCCTGCTGTCTCTTTGGCTTTGCCGCGTCCTCTGTTTTGCTGACCGTCATGCAGACATGCGAGGAAGAGAGAGAGAGAGAGAGAGAAAGAGAGAAATGGCAAAAAACAAGACAGTATTTCATGTGTGGCTGGGTTGCTATGGGAACAGATTTTGGGTACCTTTTCCAAAAAAGTGTCCTCCTCCCCTGTATACCTCCTTCGTCCCCCATCTCTCTCTCTCTCTCTACCCTCTCCTGACTAGTTATAATTGCTTAATCCCCTTTGCCTCCTTCACTTTCCCTGGAAGTCCAGCTCTACCCCGCTTTTCTTCTCTCCCACACTCCCCCATTTCAGCGCTTCCTCCTTCCATGTGTCGCCAGTCCCTAGCTCCCTTCCTTTCTCCCACTCCCCTTCTTCCTCCATCCCTCTCCTGCTCTGTCCATCCTCTCCCCAGTCTTTCCTGTCTGATCATCAGGCTTTTTAACACTCACATCTATTCTATTCTTTTCTGAGTCACCATGGCAACGAGCTGGGGGCGTTAAATAGCAAAAGAGTGAGCGAGAGTGGGTGTTTCGGAAGTGACATCTCTTGGGCAGTAACCTTGTTTCCTGTGCTTTAAATTTAAAAAGTGTAGCAACAGTGACGCCATGTGGAACAAGGGTATTGACACAAACAACAAGGCTTAGTGGGCAAACTTATTTAGGGGAACCAGGGGGGTTCAATGCCAAAATATTAATCATTTATTTAAATATCATTTTAAATACATATACTGAGATATTTCAAAAAGTGTGTCTCGGAGGTATGCCTAATCAAAACTTAAAGCTTTAATTGTAATTTTTTTTCTTAAATCCAGGAAATAAAAATGTAAGATATCAACAAAACACTTTTCTTAGTGTTCATTGTCTTGCCTTAATTAGACTAGATATTTTATATGATAGCTGTTCAACAGTATCAAGGTTGTAGTTTATTACAGTCCTTATACCTGGTTTCTGCTCAGAAAATGCTTTGATTAAGCTCTAAATGCCATAGGAAGGTCAGCCTTGGGATTATAATCGAATTCCTTTGTCTGTTTCCCCCCAACCTTCTTCCCCTGCAATGGTTCTGCTTCATCTGCAAAGTTTCCCAATGAAAACTTTTCACCAACAATCTGTGTCACTTTATTTATAACCCTCATTGGAGGCCTGAGAGGGACACAAGCGCTGTTTCACAGATCTGCTGTCTGGGACATTACTAGGACAGTTGGTCATTGCAGACGCAGAATAACGCCTTCGTAAGCCAACGCCATTCACATTCTTTAGCGTCTCCAGGAAGAAGTTCATTAAACAAAATGCACATGTCAGGCACCCAGTACATTTTTTTATGAATTTGAAAAATGTGATTCAAAGTAAATTTGTTCTGGTTGTTTGTGCATTGCTAGGAACTGGAGCACTGACCAGAATGCCATACAACTATAGAGCATTTGCTTGTTAATGAATCAGGAATTTTGGGCAAAAGCCAGTATTAGCCAACTGTCTTCTTTTGTAGGAACAAATACATTTATTATTCATGAAGAGTACCTTGGTGTCTAAAGAGTTTCAGCAGGACTTTTCAGTATTACTGTCCAGTTTAAAACTGTCCAGTTATTAGAAATCAAAAACATAATCAAATGTAATAAGCTGCGTTATTTTAATAAAGCAATTAAAATAGTTACATTACTTATTAGGGTAGCTAGTAAACTGTAACCAATTTTACATTTTAAAATTAAGCTTCCCAACTCTGTAAACAATATTTAGCAGTTGCCTTATTGACAGCAATTTCCCTTTGAAGTCATTTATACCGCTCAAGACCTTCATGGTGACCACAGCTTAATTCTCCTCTCCTCCGCATATGTGCTGCCATTAAAATACTCTGCACTCCACTTTGCTAGCTAATTTACCAGGAAGGCATCTAACCAAGATCATGCCAATCACATCTAGAAGAGGCGAAGTAGACAATGAGACTGACCAAAGGAATTAGCCAGAGTTTTGCTGCTTCTAATACGTTGCTTGGCGTCAGGAGATAGTGGCCAGTCATCCAACGAGCTGAGTTATGATCAGTGACGAATAGCCATAAATGGTAAACTTTGACACCAACCATGGATGCATGAGGTTAACGAGCATGATTATGAATCCTGTGCCTGTCAAGGTGAAGCCAGTTAGCTGTCCCCCTATAAAAAAGAACCTTCTCCGCAAATAAAACATGTTGAAAATAACCAGAGTCCACAGTATTTTTATGGACCACCTGCCTTAAGAGAACCGGCCGAAGTTTTTAATTCATTCACCTAATGTGAATTGTCACCTCATCGGCGCGGGGTATCTTCAGCTGGTTTGGCTATTTATCCTTGTGGTTTTCTTTTGCAGTATCATGGTCAATGCTGATTCAACATGTGCTCCAGTTTGACGACACTGTGAGAGTTTTGGTGACTTGATAACTGAATAGCCATTAGTATGTGTATCTGAGTGTGTGTGGGGGGGTCATGTATATATCACATTGTGGGGACCAAATTCCCCCACAATATGATAAAAACCTATTATTTTGATGTATAGGCGACCATTTTTTCAGTCCCTCAAGGAGAAACTTGATTTTATAAAAATCTGTGACTGCAATCAAAAAACAAAAAACGCCAGATGTCTTGTATTTTGTTTGGTTACGGTTATGGTTAATGTTAGGACTGGGTAGGAGTTAAGGTCGTCATTGTCGGGATTTGAGTCAATTTGAATTTCTATTTGCCCATAGAAATTAATGGATGGTCCCCACACAGGTATGAATTCAAATGTGTGTATGTGTGTGTCTGTATGAGTACATTATTATCCATGCTGAGATAGGCTTTGGTGGACGATATACACTGAATTAGCAATAATAGAAAATGTATGGAAAGATCATCGCGGCCTAACCATTTTTGCCGTTATAGGTAAACATATTATTCAATATGCATGGAGTGGATTAGCGGGCGGCACTGGGAGGTTGGGCTTTGATGTCAGGCCTGGAACTGTGTGTGTGAAACCTACATGCTCTCCCCACATTTCTGTGGGCTAACTTTGGACATTCCAATTTCCAAAAATTCCAAAAACATCCAGTTAAGTTGACATAGTGCCTCTGTGTTGGAGTGTGGGTTGGATCCAATGCCACTATAAATGACAGAAAATAGAATTAGTATGTTGTATTTCATATACAGGCCTGCTGTATGTAGTGTGACTCACGTAATTGGTCCTAAGTCTCCTGGGACGAGCTCGTCTAGACTCATGAAGTGCTGCATGCTTATCAGGGCGCAGATGTAGGCTAAATGCCATGTGCATCTCTGAGCTTCCCGACTCCCCCCCCTGCTTGCCTGCTGGCGCCCTGGAGCTGAGTCAGCGCAGTGGGATCATGCCTGAACTGCACTGCACCTCCATGCAGGACACACACCCTCAGCCCTGGGCTCCTGCCAAGATCACTTGCCCTTATTCACACCCAGCAGTGCAGTTTCCTTTGTCAAGTCGCCTGGCTTCTTGAAATCCTGACAGGTCATGTTACATCCCGGCCTTCTTATCAACCAGTGGCAGCCGCCTCTGATGACGGCACATATCTCCCTCATATCGATGCCGTCAACCGTGTTCTGGCGGCCGCTCGGCAGTCCAGTCTGCGCTCTCCGTGGTGCTGAAATGCATGATCGTGCCATGCAGCGTTCTGCCTTCGAAATACGCACATGTACTAGATACTCAGGGATGTGCTGAGTCGCACTGCGGCCGTTAGATGCGAATAGCATTCATCCTCATTTCACATGTGCTGCATAAAATGTACAGCCCTCTGCTCCAGTCTCTCCCAGTCTTACTCATTTATTGATGTAAGTTCAGTGTTTAGCACGTTAGATTGGCAATTAGACTGAACTGTTATTGTTTCTGTTGTATATTTTTCTGCATTTATGTTTACTGCTTCAACGATTGTCTTCCACATATGGCAAAATTATATCTCTCACTTAATATAGTATTCAAAACTTTTGAATATTTATTTTCCCTTTGCATGTGCGTATTATAAGTTGCTCAGTGAATTATGCACAAAACTTTTCATTTTGTACTATTTTCCCATGAATCGTATAGAGTTCTTATTGTACATAAATTCCCTCCTTTCTTGTTGCTCCCTTACTCAGATGCGAGGTATGCCGGGGGGGGGGGGGGGGGGGGGGGGGGGGGGGGGGGGGGGGGGGGGGGGGGGGGGGGGGGGGGGGGGGGGG
>JABFEA020000050.1:11449442-11461174 GCA_019775915.2 Cyphomyrus plagiostoma
TACAGCATGATTTTTTCCCCATTGAGATCTGATGTGTTTTCAAAGCGTTCCTTTAATTTTTTTGAGCAGTGTATAACGGTTTAACCTATAAAAACATGCACGTAACTGCAAATAAAATGAAAACTGTAAATGTAGATAACCACATTTAAAATATTGTAATGGCAGGTGAAATGTTCTTATCACAAGAACTGCTGATGCTTTATCAGTGCAAAATTAAACCCAGTTTTAAGGTTTTTTTTTGTTGCTTTCTTTGTCCTGCGGTCTTTTGTCATCTCTGGCGATTGTCAGTGGGTTCTGGTCTATGGCCTGGAACCGATTAAATTAAACCCAGTAATTGGGTTCTATGAAACAGAACCACCCAGCTGCTTCTCCCGCTGTCCTCTTGGTTTTCCCTGACACCAGCCATTTAGAACCGGCCCAAAAACAAAAGCCCCCTGGGTGAGGGTTCGGACATTTTGGGATTTGAAGGCTGACTGCTTTCCTTGGAGTGGGAATAAAAATGCTTCAGCTTCAGGGGCTGGATTTCGGTCTGAAATGCCTGTGACCTGCTTAGAAACATCCATCTTCTATGCCAGAGCAGCAATCTAGAAAGATCAATGGCCCCTTATGACCTCTGCCAGGATGAGGGTCTCTCAGTGCTGATTCAGGAAGTCACACCGAATTGGGATTCCTTGTTATGTAATCTGTCTCACCTCTGTGAGCGATGAACGTAATTAATCCAGACTACACACCAGCTCCTGAAGAAGCTCCCCCAAGGAAGTCACAGCTTGACAGTGCTGCAGGTGTCTCCATGTCATAAATCTGAGTGCTGTGAGCACACTTGTCCTAATTGTGACTAATGATTTATTCGATGAGGTAATTAAAGAGACTCGGCTCTGAGCTGAAACTCAACCTTCTTGCATTCTGCTGGTGCTCTCACCTGTGTCAGACCTGTAGGTCTTTCCGAATCACCATGAACTGGTTTGGGGCACTTGTCCCCATCTCATTGGGAAAGAAAACATGAAAATGTTCTTGATTACATGTAAACAGGGACCTTTGACATCCATCCATTTCCCATAATGCTTGTCCTGTGCAGGGTTATGGGGGGTCTGGAGCCTAGGGGTGAACGGCAGGGAGCAACCCAGGATGGGGTGCCAACCCTCCACAGAGCACACGCAAACACCATTCATTCACACCTACAGGCAATTTGATAAGTCCAATTAACCAATGTGTTTTGGATTGTGGGAGTTGGGGGGTCCTAGAAGTATGAGGCAACAGTGCTAACCACTGCACCACCATGCCACGCAACCTTTACATGCCAGAGTTAAGTGAAACACAACTTATCCTTTTAGAGATGCATCATAATCATAATGCATCACTTACCAAATAGTCTCAAAATGTTACTATTATAGATGGGTGACTGCTCTCAAATAAGGGCAGAAACAAGAAGAGGACTGAGTCTAATAGTGCCTTTTTATGGGCTTGTTAACAATACGCCCATTGTAGCACCTCCTATGGAGACACTTCTGCTGTGGAATCTCCTTTGATGTTTGATGATGTTTGCTTATGAACGTTTGACGCGCCCCTTGATGACAGGCAAACCTGCCTGTGGTGTGCTTCGGCTTTCTTTCTGTGCCAGCTTTCCAGGCAGCTGTGTTTCCTTCTTAGACACTTTGGCTTCTTGAAACACGTCGCATTTAATACTTCACCATGCAGCATGCAATTAAATATGCAAATCGCAGCCGATACCGCAGACAACCAGTTTAACCGGGAACGGTGGATCCGCCCACAGCCTTAGACTGGTATTCTCAGTCGGTTTTGCTCGGAGGCTTTGTCACAGTCAAACAGCAGTTTTTGTTCTTAATGATTATCCATTATTACGTTGAATAGCGTCATTTGCTTGCAGGGCCCTTGCTGCCCTTATTCTGCATGATTTGCACACAGTTCTGCATTTTACTTAATGAGTCATTTATGCAGCTGGATGTTTGTTGGTTCAATTTACATAAAAGATAATGTTCAGTGGCTGTAATGTACAACGTATTCCGTTTTGGTGACTAATTGGTTTCTTTATTCTGTTTTGCTTTTTGTTGACGCATTATTTTAAGCGGAATCTATTTGTATTGTGAATGTTTGGAATCGTTAATATGATTGTGTCCCATAGGTGTCACTTGATTTCTGATTGGCAGACTGTCCTTCCTTCCTCATTTTGGAGCTCAGATATACCCCTTTGGTATGCAAGTATGGGCTTTGCCACATGCTCAACAGATGGGTGCGCCAATGCCTCCACTGGGACATTGTGGTACTGCTGGAAATTTTTGCACAGCTCTGCATCCATCAATAAAGGAAAAAAAAGTAGCTTTTGATCAGATCCCAGTTTAGAATCGATCATTCTTTTGAAACTGAATCAATTTACTCATACCCTCCTCAAGGACTAAAAACTACTGTTGTATATTTAGTGGCCCACATATAAATTAATAATATACATTTTAGGTCAGATATACTGGTTGGTCCTTTTGTCATTTTCTTGGAACGTGCTCGTAACTCGAATACAGTTACACTTGTAAGCTGTCATGGAAGTGTCAATGTGTAAAGACTAAATCAACAACACAAAAGTGCAACAGATTAATCCTCTTGAAACATGACTCACTGTAATTTTCATTGGCCCTCTTTTAATAGTTATTGTTGACAGCATCAAATGCTAGGATATGTGAAAGTGTGGACAGTCGTTTTGCTGTTGTGTGTCTCTCTGTGTATTTGAGTTTACTTCTGTCTTTGCGCTTTCAGAGAACGAGATGACTTAAGATAATATTAATGAATGGGGGTAATTGTCTTGTAAAGACCATTGTGATGTGACGTGTAAATGGATTGCCACAATAAAATTGCTTATGGTTTATCTAAAATTAAACCTATTAAGTAAATTCATGTTCACATCCAATGTTAATAATTGCCGTACATCCCTAAGGATGATAACGTTATAGACGAGCTGGAACCAATCCTCAGAATTCTGGATAGGTGCCAGTCCACAGATTACATTTTTCTGTAGGGGGCTCAGCCAATAGGGAATTTTATGCAGGTCTTTGAGTGGGAGCTGCCACCCCTTTAGCAGCCAGAGCTGTAACTGGGATCGTTCAGTTCTGCTTGCTTTTCCACTGGCCCGCAGAAAGAACGTCATGTGTTGGCTGCGAGTTTGTGATAAAACGTATATGTGACGAAATAATGTTGCTCAAGGAGAAGTGAAAGTATAATTAATCTTTGCAGCTATAGAAGTACAATTTTGAGGAGCAATATGATCTTAATTCAAATTGAATTTAATTAATTTTGATAGAAAATACATTCACACAACTACCATTAAAATCAAAAGTTAAATGAAAACTTGCCTAATCCCTTGCTTGCACCTTCCCTTAACAGAAAGACATTGTATATTATTAATAGAATAATGAAATATTAATGGCAGTGCAGTGCAAACACAAAATGCTTTTCGATTCAGATTGATGAGTTGAGGAAAATGTATAAATAGTGACAGACAATGCTTCCCTACTATGTGAAAACACTGCGTTTAATCTGTCATAGAAAAAAAATCAAAATTGGGATGACTACCTTTGATGAAATGCTTTCAGATATATAGTGAGGCTGAATCTTTCATGCTTTATTATGATTAGGTCTGTTGAAAATTATAGAAAAAAACAGGAACCAAATATCTCATGGCCTTGTTCTGCCAGGACAGTGGGATAACGACAGCTGTTGTCAATGTTGTTAGATAACTAGGGTATATCGTTAGATAACTGTGACAGGGAGGTCGAGAATTGATTCTGCTTTTGTTGTGACGGGCAGGAATCTGGGTTTTCTGCATTGAGAGACGTTCTCCTCTGTCTGCTATTGCCAGCTTCCCTGCATGGCCCTGTTTGACCTGCACTGTATGAACTGCCTGTTGGCTCACATCAGCGTAATCCTTCATGGCAGGTGTAGGAGGTGTTGGGGATAGCTGAGGTATCTACACTTGTTTATTAGAAACAAATTACAACATGGTTAGCGGTTCAGGGGGAAGCCCATGTCCCAACCACCCATGTTTCAAGCATAGCGATTAGCTAACCCAGTGCCCTCTTTCCCTCTCTCTGCCCCTGACCTACAGGTACACCCTCTGCTGATGCGGGAGCGTCGCACAGAATCGCACAGAAACAAGCTGCTGCGGAGGACTGTCAGTGTGCCTGTCGAGGGGAGGCATCACCCCGAGATCGGTGAGCGACCTGGGGATGGGGGGTAGGGGTTGTCCCACCCGCAGAGGCAGCACCTGCTCTCCCAGTGCTGCCGGCACACATTGCACTTGTCCCAGTTCTTCATCAAAAACAGATTCTCAAAATGATGGATAGGCAGTATGACTGAAATAAACACTCTCTGTTGTTAAATAATAGCAGCCAATTTCGGTGTGTGTGTTAAAAGGACAGACAGACCAGTGTTCTTCAGTGGAATCCAGCTTTTCCTGTGTTCTGCAAGGCAGCTGATTCTTAAGCACTGTAATTAGGGACCAGGAATAGAGATCAGAAGGTGGTCATTTCAAGTCCATGAAGGCTACTGCATTTATACATTCAGACTCCAGATACATGTTATATTCCCCATATAGATTACTTTCAATTATCTTTATATATAAAAAAAAATTCATTCAGTATCTAGATGTTTAAATCATTTAGTTACAGACCATGCAATAGTCTGATCAAGAGCATTTGCTGGGAAAAAAGCTTGGAGGGAATACTGAAGCAGGAGACACTGAGATATCTCCCACTCACTGGGGCTGGGGCAAAGTACGTCGATGACATACCTTCCCAACAGAGCCAAGAAGTGGAACAGATGCTATCATGAATCAGACGTCGGTTCCATATTCATTTAGCTTGCGTTAACACTCACGCTCTGATATACCCTTAGTATTTCTTTGCAAAATTTAAACACAGAAACACACAGAGGAGAAGCCAATACTTTAAACAAGTCAAAGCTAGATGTTAAAAGTGCATTGTTTGTATGTTTCTCTTAATCTAAACTATTATTTTAACTGCAGTTTATAATTTTTTTTAACACACTCCACATTTTTAACAGACTCATTGCAACCTAATTCCTGGCAAAAAAAAAAAACTTATTTGATGATAGTGGACATATATAGATAGATCTGCGCTCAAATGCAAATCACACTCAATATTCAAGTCATCTTCCTCTGGGAATTTTAATAACTGTAAATAAAACACTGCATGTTAGTGAATCGGGAGGACCTTCATCTAAGAAGTAATATTACCGATGCAATGTTGGAAATTCAATCATAGATAAAAAAATGATTTTTGCATAATGCATGCAAGGCATTTTTCTTTTTTGGTGTGATATGTTAGTATCTGCATTTCTACCTGCTAGCAGTCCTACATTTCCACATTTACTTCACATGATACAGGTCCTCCTGCATGACATAGTTCTGGTGAATAGATTTCATAACATCCCAGGCAGCTTCCAGGCTCTGCTCACATATCTGGACTGAGTGATCCCAAGACAGGTTTTCAAATAGATTATTTAATTGTTGACACTGCTTCATAAGTGCTATGTGTGGTAATTCCAGTAGCTCCTTTAATTAGTGGGGTGTGATACCAGTACACTAAACAGCATATCAGCATTTCAGATTCGGTGATGGCCAGTATTTTAGATTCATGTTTTATACCTATAAAATAATGAGTATAGTACATTTACATCATGTACACAATGTTGTACAATCATGCAACTACAGTTGATGCAGTCGAAAATCTGTTTTACTAATAACGCATTCCAACAACACAAAAGTGAAAATATTAACTCTGTGAGTGTGGATGGCAGTATAGTATTTTTGGCAATACTACACTGCCATTCAGGGTAAGAGTTTTGTGCACTGTTTATCATTCTGCACTGCACCATGCATCCCATGAGATGTTCTGACTGAGAACCAAACACAACAGAAAAGGTCTTTTTCATGCCAAGTATTTGGCCAAGTAAAGGCTGATTACTATTCTGATTCAAACATTCATGGTTGGGCTTTTTGCGAACCACAATACTTTAGTTTCCCAGTCCATGTGTATAAATTTGCAGCAGTACCACTTATAGATGTGTATAGCGATGTCAAGGACAGGGTGAAAAATTACTGTGAAATAGTCATCATAGCACAGCCTCCATCCATTTTCCAAACTGCTTATCCTACTGGGTCGCGGGGGGTCCAGAGCCTATCCCGGAAGCAACGGGTGCAAGGCAGGGAACAACCCTGGATGGGGGGCCAGCCCATCGCAGGGCACACCCGCACCCCAGTCACACACACACACACACACACACTTACGGGCAATTTGGCAACTCCAATCAGCCTGAGCATGTTTTTGGACTGCGGGGGGAAACCGGAGTACCTGGAGGAAACCCCATGACGACACGGGGAGAACATGCAAACTCCACACACATGAAACCCAGGCGGAGACCAGAACCCGGGTCACAGAGGTGTGAGGCAACAGCGCTAACCACTGCACCACCATGCCGCCCCATCATACCACAGCCAAGTACTAGATAATTGGTTTTTGAAGACGGGAAGATGGTTGGAATAATTATTAGAGAATAGTATTTATGTACAGCTGTATGACTGGAAGAAAGTGATAAAAAATAATGGTTATGAAATAAAGTGTAAAACTACTCATCTCTGGCCTACCTGGTGTCCTTAAGGTTGTGTAGGTGGCTAGAAGAGTATGTAGCTGTGATAACCAAGCGATATATTAGATTGATATCAGTGTGACGATGATGATGGTGAATTCAAACTTGTGGTTTTGTTATAAAGTTTGGTCCAGAAGAAGCTAATGATCGTAGTCTAATTCTGTGGCTGCTGCCTTTAAGGAAAAAGGGCTGAGATTTGAAGGTATCTTGACAGGAGACAGCTTGTATAGCCATGGCATCCACAATGTTTGTCTAGTTGGTCACTTCTTGCTCCTTCGCGTAAAGATTCACGAGTAGCACTCGGGGCTAATGGATGGAAGCAGCATGAGTAATGTGTGCTGTTCGGGAAATGCGCTTTTGTGGTGCTCCATTCAAAGGGCCATATGCTGAGCTCCTCACATTTCCGCAGGCCTGGGCTCCTTCAGCTCCCTTCACAAGGCCATTAAAAACGTAACGAGAAATGTTGACTCTTAATTCATCCCTGAAGAACACTTATGACAAGTACACATTTCCAAAAGGGCACTCACAGGCCTTAGTCTGTCCTAGTACCCGACTATCTCCTAGGCTTCTTTTGGGAGGTATATGTTTCAGTCATATCATTCCCAACACATTACTGATGGGACAAACAGCAAAACCAATTTTTAATATTAGCCCTGTCATGTAGCATTGAGTAGACATTTTTTTTTCAACAACAAGCTCTGCAGATTGATTTGATTCCATAACTGTGGGAAAATGCTTTTTTTTACAGCTAAAGGAGCTGCAAATCCAGCCAAGGTTGGCCTGAACCTTGGCAAGGAAGTGCTGAGTCATTGCGTGATCTTCAGTAATGTTGGCTGTGAGCGGGGCTCAAGAACAAATTCAGTGCTGGTCATAGTCTGTGACACGCATCGTTGTGCTGCATGCTGGCATCTAGTCACAGAGTTGTCTACTTGCTGTTCTCCCCGGATTAGGTTTGTTTGACTTCAGAAACATGACATTTGACTTCATCGACACGGTGGCCTTATGAAGAACATACTGAAGCCCTCTTAAGTTAAATTTGGAGGCTAGATTAGACTTGGTAAATTTTATTTATTACAGAGGGAAATTCCTTTGCATGAATGACTATTTTTAACAAGGATATTTCAATTTTGTATGTATTTCTGTGTTTTAAAACAATATGTGATGTGAGATAGGAGCATGGGTTTCTTCACTTGTTAAAATACTAATTAGTCAAAGGGAAAGTAACGGCTGACCTTAAGGATAATAGTGCTTCACAATTTGGAGGAATTATATGAGGTTTGGTCTCAGCATTACTGATAGTTGTATATGAGGAAAGTGTATCCCAAGTCCATAACGTTGGTTGTTTGCCAACATTTGTAGAACCTGTGACGTTTGTGCTTGTCACTTTCCCTTCTTACAATGCTACCCAAAGGGAGGCCTTAACACAGCAGTCGACGCAAGCATTTTGGCATCATGACATGTTGAGCAGAGGCAGCTCTGGAAGGCTTTGATAGGCCCAGTGCTGAACTCGGCTGGGCCCGTGTCACGGCCAGTGGCAGGTTGTGGCTGATTTAACCCAGCACAGTTCCTCTTGAGGCAATGTCATTGTGACTGCCACAAACCAGGGTCTTTAAGCAGTTTGGGGCCTCCTTTTGGTTCAGTCAGAGCTTTACCTCTCCTAGCTGCCCAATGCCCTGTCAGCAAATATACTCACTGCATTCTTGTTGTTCTGTTGCAGTCATCTGGTTGGGGTGGGCGTGCGTGACTTGGCTCCCCAGGGAACTGTTTCTGATGTTCATCCCACCTGACTGACTTTTGTGGGCTTAATTAAGTGAACGCCACAGTTTCGAGCCATATCCTTCCTCTGAATGCCTGTAGATAAGGAGAGAGCTCCTGAAGGCTGCCAGACTGTGGTTTTTTCCATTAATGGGTCTTCACCCATTTAAACCCTAATAGCATTAGAGTGAACTACCGGGTGCTAAGTGGGAAGAGATATGCCTTGTTCCTTACACGTTCTGTATATGCAGACCACATTCAACCTCCTTTCAAGTCCAGGCACCATCTGGTGCGCTCACTCTGGGATGAGGGGTAGAGTCTGTTATATCATTCCTTCACCCTCCGGTTGTTAAAGGCATGTACAGTAGCTTTTATGGATCGGAGACCTTCCCTTGGGGATCTCCATTAGTTTTGTTGGGTTGATGTTGGGGGGGGGGGGTTGCTATTAGTGCACATCTTTGTACTTAAATCACATTCTTCCTCTTTGAAATTCCCACATACATCCATCCTTTATTTGTGTGCAGGCTGCTGAATCCTTTGTGTTACTCTAATGGCAGAAGACGCAGAAATCTTAATGGTGTGACCTGAATGCTGGTGCTCATCAAGGTGCTTGTTTGCCCAGACCTCAAATGTGTCTTGGTTTAAATTTGGCTTTGAGGGGGATGGAAGTTTTGCCGTCTGTGTTTACCTGATTCTCTTCAGCATAGCTGTGCATACTTGGTTAACGATGGGCATGAATAGATCCAGAAAAGATCTGTTGAATTCCCTATATGAACCTCAAATGCTATTTTGCCATTTTGTGTCAGCTTTCTTCCCAAAATCACGCTCACGACAAATGTCAGTCTGCTTCTTAACAATTTACAACACATATGACACTAGTACTTGTGATAACCATAGAGAATTCATGCATACATGGGGTTTGACTAGTGTGTACCAAGACAACTGCAGTAATTCCTCTAGTAATGCTTATATTGAATATACTTCCATTTGTCCTGTTTAACATGGAGTATGTGGATAGAGGTGTGGTTTTCTGTCGATGTTTCCAACAGTCAGTTCACTTGATTTCATCAGTGGTAGGATGATAGGATTGCTTCCATGTGTGGGTGGCTGCGTGTGTGTGTATGTGTGCATGGTTGCAAGTGTGTGTATATATAAGTATACACCCACACAAACTACATATACGCATAGTTTATAAAGACCCCTAAGACCCTATGATGGATCAATCATGCTAATTACTGAGGATATAATTCAGATGTCCAGGCTGGTATTTTAATGCATGTGTTGGCTTTATCCACAGCTGCTGAACAACCTACACACAGCCAGACTACAGCTTTAGGGACGTTGTATCTGTAACAAGAGTGTGGCTGTCGTCATTCTGGGGTCCCTCTCCCCAAAGCCACAGTGTCACACTGACAATATGTGATTCAGCTAAAATAGTTGCCCAGTGAAACACACCAAAACTGCAGAAGAAAAATTCTAAAATTCTAATATCTTTTATTAATACATTTAATTTCACATAGTTTTAAAGTACTGGGTGTGTGTCCTCTGAAGAACTGGTATGACAATTACTTGTCCATGTGCAGAACTCAGGTGCACCTATTCTATGGTGACCATCTTGCTTGGGCAGATATGAAAATCTTGTGAAATTTCAGAAGAATATCAGCAATTACATATACCTTGTTTCAGCTTAAAGGTAATTGAATTTGCAGATGTCTAGTACTTTTGGTTAGTGCTCAGATATTTAGATAAACGCAAAGCAAAAGCTTTATGTGGCCTCAGAAAGCAATTTTTACTTGCATAATCCCTGTTAACCAGAAGGTCCTGTTAGACTACTGCTAATTTTATTAGTGAAAATGGCCACATTCCATAACAAGCATGAAATATCAGTCATTTGTATTCTGCAGCCGTTGTCCATCAAGGCTGCATTTATTGAGGCCGGCTGTGAAGCAGGTGTCAACATTTCTCATGAGTGAGAGGTAAGATTTTCTAAAGCACAGGGCCTCTGTCTCCCTTGAACAATCAGTCTTTATTATTAGCCTTACAGATGCCAACAAGTCATAGCCCATAACGCTGATTTCAGAGCAGTGTTCAAATAATTTTGCTTGTGAATCCTGTTGTGATGGAGGGTAAATAACTGAGCCTTCGAATCTGTTACAGCAGCTATAGTCATCCATCCAGACATCATTTTACAGTAGAAATTATGATTAATGAACACAGGCAATCCAAATTGCTTGGAATTTAAGGAATTCACATTGCTGGTGTACATTTTTGTTCAGGATAAAACACAACACACAAAAAAACAACTTAATGAAAAAGCCATCTTTGGATGGCAAGTGCTGTATCTTCTTGCAGTGAAGCGCTGAAAGTTAATGACTAAGGCTTTTGACATGACACAAGCAAACTGTAAGCACAGCATTGGCTCTTTGGTCTCAGTGGGGCAGCCCTATCTCTCCCTCAAAACCATATGCAGCTCTATTGACTTGTGTCCATGATCCAGGAGATCATGGAGAGGACTGGAAGGAAATGCACTGGGCAGAACTTGGTATTCACACCAGTGATGGTTGAATACCAAATGAAATGCCTTCATTATAATATATGTACCCAGCTGTCACAATCTTTTACCCACCTTCACTTGGTAATAGGTAATTTTATTTATATTTTGCTTTTCAATGTTAAAATAATGGAAGAATGTATATTTTCACTGATAAAGAACAGGGGAACAGAGAAATAAAGTTTAATGAAGAGAACAAAAAAAATCTATAAAGGCTAGAATCAAATCACTGATCTGATGGTAACCATGGTAATAATTATAGCGCACCGGCAGAGACCGCTAAACAGAGAGGGAACATGAGAGAAGAAATATGGGCAGGGAGAGAGAGTCAAGAGAGAGAGACCACAGAAGGAAAGAGACAGAAAGACAGATAAAGAGAACGGAGGCAGGGAGATGTTTAGGAATGAGTAATACATTAATTGGGAGAGCAGGAGTACTACAGACTTCTGTCACCTCTCTCTTTTGGTTTTCTCTTAATTTGATTCCCTACCTCCTCTCACTTTCCACGTTTCTGCCTCTCTTCTCCCCAGTTTTTATACCCAGTCCCCTCTCAATAGTGTTACAGGTTGAAAGGTCTAAATCGTAGGCTTGTGGTTGTCATGGAAACAGGAGACAGCGATTTCTCTCCCTTCCACACTGAGAAATGTGAACTGGTTGCTTCCAAATCATTGGCTGTGTTGTCCAAGCTGTACCAAACTGTTAAGGGTTAACTGTGTGTGTGTGTGTGTGTGTGTGTGTGGGGGGGGGGGGGGGAGGG
>JABFEA020000050.1:11461274-11471804 GCA_019775915.2 Cyphomyrus plagiostoma
GTGTTGGGCCGCCTCTCGCGGTGGGTGGCGGGGGCGGGGGGGGGGGCGGGGGGCGCGGCGGGGGGCGGGCCCCCCCGCCCCCGGGGGGGGTGTATAACAAAACAAGCTTCTGGCAAAATTTCAACTGCAGTAAATGATAAAATAAGAAACATACAGTAGTACCACATCGTCTCATGTTTAAATGATCTTGCTTTGCAGTTTGAAAAACTTTTTATATGTTTTTATAAATTACATTTCTTTATACATGTTTAATTAAATTTTTCCTTTACCTTCAAATGCTTCTTGGTGAATTATATGAGCTCATCTCTTTAGCCTTTTACTCATTTCCCTTGAGACGTACATTTAATCCCTTCGTATCATCCTGCCTCTCTCCCAGACCTTCTAACTGCAGGCTCCCCATTGTATTTTCCCTCTGCCGCTGCCTTGAAACATTTGCAGCATGACGAGCCACAAATGGTGACACAGCACAGGCAGTTCTGCTCCTTTAAGATCTCTTAATGGCCTCTCCCCATATGCACCATTTCTCGTGAAAGTTTGCAAATCGTTCAGCTACATTCTCCTGTTTTAATGTGAAATGCAGCTATTTAAACATACTGTCAGAATATCATATTTCTACTAGTGAAAGCTCAGCACCTGCAACAAACTGTATTCATTACACTGTGCATCTATTATTACACTTTTGTCTAAAGAAATGTCTGTATTGCATGGCTTTATAGCAAGGAATGTAATAGGATAGTAAATAAAACAATAAAAGACATTAATAAATGTTAAAACTGGGATTGACTGACTTCCCATCCAGGGCATCGACTGTCTTGTGGCCAGTGATCCTTAGGAAAGTGGTTGGAAATTGGATGCATGAATGGATAAGCAGAAAGCAATGGCTATGTTTTGTTTTGTCGTTTTGTTTTGTTTTCCCTCCCCTCCTGGAACCTTCACTGGTCCAAAAGCCCCTCCACCACCCCTGATCCAGAGGCCTTCACTATACCTTCCCTAAATCTTGATGCATAATAGTGCATGCATAATACTTTGCATTTTTTTCTGGTGAAAATCCCATACACCATGTATGTGTGAGATGTGTGTAAGAGCACTTCTGGCTAAATTTTGCTAGGGATCCGATTCGACAGAGAGTAATAATACAGGGAAAATGTTTTCTATGCTGAGCCTGTACCTGAAGCTTGAAAGGCAGTTACTGTGTGTTTTCCTGATTCATACGCCTGCCAGTGGCCTTTTACACACTGCAGGTCACATTCTGCCGGAGAGCTGGGATACTCCACACTTTTCTCACTACAGGCTGCTGGCAGCCACACCAGTGCTGGACAAACCTCTAGGAGGAGCTAATGCAGCGCAGGCTCAGAATTTCTGCTCAGCATGTCATCCCCAATCCAGTGTGATGTTACACAATTTAAATTCCACTACTACGGCATTCCCAGGCAAAGTTAAACACGTGACATGGACGTTGGCAGTAGTTTGTGCCACCCAGCCTGATTTTGTGATCAGATCCATTTCAAGGCACATTTTTTTTCTTAGCACTGAAGTCTGGATACTTTGTTCATGGTGCTTCAATGGTGGCTGCTTCCTCAAACCAGCAGCAAACTGCTTGCCCAGATGATGGTGTATAAATTCAACATGTATGTTTAATATAAATCAAACACATGGCAACCTGCACTGTAGTCCAAAAGGAAATTGTCATATTTGGTAGCTGCATCATACTGCATTCTAGTTTGGATCAAGATGATTCTATTGCTCTTCTGGTATGGTTTGGCTTAGGTGTTGCATAAATTATATGCTGATGTTTTTTGGGAATCTACCCAGAGTGTGATTGACTGATCTGAGAAAGTCTCATTGTTCAAATTCCAAGGAAATGCATAAAACAAGGTCATACAGATAAGGAAAAGTCAAAAGAGCTAAGCAGAGATCACCTGTTACCCTGTTCTCATTTAACTTTTACAGGTTAATAACATGCATGCACATGTAGCCAACTGTAGTTAACTGGGCTGCAGTGTCTCTGACATCAGCTGCAGAAATAAGCATTAAGGTATTCAGGCAAGGCTAGAGGGCTGTGTGGCCTCTGACCCACTTACAGGTCTGATCCTGTTTACCCACAATACACAAAATTCATCAACATTGCATATGTGTGTAATCTTCTGAGCCAGGTCATGTATCTGCAAAACTGAAAGTTACATCACTAAATTGTAACCTTTACATAGCATTGTGCTGTATGCTAATTATTTACCAAACATTGAATTCATCATTCTTTAAGTAATTATGTCCATCCATGCATTCCTCCACCCATCCACTCATTTTTCCATAATCACTTATATAATTTGGGGTGAGCCTGTGATCATATATATTTTAAAATAAGGATATACTAAATGCTCCCTTGAACGATATTTGAATAAAATTCGAATGTTAATTTAAAAACTATTTAAATGGCTTCAATCATACTTTTCAAAGATGCTGGTCTAAAAAATGCAATTTATAATAATTACTATCTTCTCGCATTCGCGTCTCAGAAAATAAGACGATTTGACCTGTTTTTCCATTTGAGAAAACGTCAATAGCGCCTTAAGTTACCTGCATGGCAGTCTATACTTTGGGGCGCACCATATTTGGCTTGCCCAGAATAGAGCATTTAAACGGTTTTTCTTGAAAGTTCAAGCTAGCATTGTCTTCTACTCTTACTTTATCTCATGCTTTCGCTTACATTACAATCCAGTATGTCGTAGAGTCATGCATTTTTATTCTAGAAACGTGCATGCATGATGCGAGTCAAGAGCAGAAATCTTTTTCACTTTTCGTCTGACTCATCAAAACCTAAATATCTGTAATCCAGATAACCCTAGCTGGGAGTAACTCGTTGCTTTCTACCCTTTATGCCCTGTAACGGTCTCCGGCAACTTCCCCACCACAAGTATGTTTAATCTTTATGAATTACCCGTGCAATTGATGTAATTGTGTTTTATTGACATATTAATGATGACACTCACATATATAAAATTGTAAATCAGTACCCTAAGCAGTAATTTATATTACGATTTGGAAATTGAATCGTTTTAAAAATACTTATCGTTTTCTTAGGACTGTCTGTTAAATTTAATTGCTTTAAAAGAGGCTTGCTAGGGGAACGCAATAGGGATCTGAATCAGCCGACCCATACAAGCACGCTTTAAATATCAACTAAATCAATTGACACGATCTGAATCTTAACGTGTTCCCGTAATAGAAATCACGAAATGAAGAAGGCGGATAGCTGACGCCGTAACAAGGTAACATGCGTACGGGGACGCGAAGCGCCTGATCTGCAATCCGCGTTCGCTATTACGCGAGCCGAGCGCACTGCTGTGGCAGCATCCCAAGTTTCAGTATTCGGCTGAGGGAGGGAAGAAATGAGAGGATGAAAGTTCATTAGGCTTCTCGTACTTTCAAACGCTCCGTGTCGTAATATTTTTGTCTCGCTCCCACCCTCTTTCTAAATCACTGCCCCCTTTACTAGAGAAGTGACAGTGAATGCAATGGAAAAGCAAGGGACCGTGGGATGCAGGCGAAATTCTATTACACCTGCCCGACTGCAACCCGCCAGCCTGTTTCAACTGTAGGGATCCTTTGCCATCGTATATCTGGATTGTGGAATATTGTGTAGGATTAACCGGGAGATATGTGACGAAAATACTGATGACACCCGTAATGCTGCCACTTAGCTGTAGCTTATGATTTACTTTGAGATGTGTTGTATGATTTACCTGGGGTAATTTGGTAATTTGCTGGATGGTGAAGAATGGTACATGGATGGGGTATTCATTCCTTGACAGTCTGCATATATAAAAATCTAAGTGGGGTCGAAGACCGTCCCTAGTTTCGTGAAACCAGATATATTTGCATCTCGGAGGTTTCTTTTCAGAAGGAGGGATGTAAGCGAGCATTTCCATCGTGAAGTAACGACGGATTATTTCGCACTCTCTTAATTACACGCATACTGAAAGAATGCACGCATCCGCAAGCACATGCACGCGCGCCCAGCATGCGGTTTTACGTTCGAGAGAGCAGGTATAGCACATGGCAAACCAGCGTCGGTAAAACATATTAAGAAACCTTTATTCACGCTCTTTTGCTGAAAATTTGTTCTAATTTAATTGCTGTTATTGATGGTGTAACTATGGTATTTCGAAATATTATCGATAAATAACATTACTGAAAAATTACCTTATTCCAGTGGTGGGTTTGCATATATTTTCGTGGATGTTAAATAGTCTTGAGAGCTCTGTTTTTGGTTTTATGATTTTTATTGTGCAATTGTAATAAGTATATCCTCCTCGGCTGAAGCAAGTTATTAGGCATATAACATTAATAACCATTATACAACCAAAACATGAGAGAATTTAGCCTCAGAATAGATTCTGTAGGTTACCGAGGAAACGGCAGCGGTATCGGGCATCAGATTGTGGATTTCGAAAGGATCGGGGGCCAGGAAGACGGAGAACAAGATCAGGGAGAGGCCGTAAGCACGGAGCTCTCAGCGGGACTGCCTGCCACGGAACAGCCGCTGCCGGTACCGGGGAGCGTGGCTGGGGGGCGGTGGAAGATAGAGCCAAATATTCGTGAGGAATTATAACATTAACTTCTCAGGGATGTGTTTTTAAAATAAACGGTCTGTGAGATTTGATTTGAATGGTTTATTGTAACAAAATTTAAAGATTACCAGCATTTAAATATATTTATATAGTGTTTGTAATACTCCGTTTTGAAAATATGTATAGAGAAAGACGGAGAGATTAACCTTGAAAATAATTTTTATATTGTTTTTCTTAAGATATAAATGAGCACAATATGTTTTGAAGTATAACTCGTACACACATGTGTACACTAATTCTGAAATTAGCGTAATCTACGAGACAGTCTTGTTTTCATATGAATTCAACTTGAAGACTCCGTGCTAGCAGTGTAAACCACACCTGAATTAAATATTTAGTTGCTTTTTGTTTCCAGCCACAATAGTCCAACAAAATTTGAGAATTTGTATTGTATATGGGTCTTGTTTTACTATAGCCTACCAATTTGAAGTTATTAATTGAAATGTCTGGTGGTTTTAGCGATAGACTGGCCATGATGAACTGTTGAACTATTTAAATAAATGCTTGGTGTCTATTAAGGATAACAGTTCATATGTTATATGTTAAACATTTTAATTTCCGACAAATAAGTTGTTGACTTTCCTCATAAACTGGTATTGGTAGCAAATTTTGCAAGTAGTTATACTTAATGTAAAACACAGAGCCGACCGGTGTCATCTGTGCAAAGCTCTGACGATTGGTAAAGGATCGAAACTGACATAAATCTGGCACTCACCTAAGCATTATCTAAGTCAGTTATAGACAATGCAAACGATTTCCACAATTAATGGATTGCTTACCCATTTAGCTCGTAAATTGAGACTCGCTGGTATAAGGACACGCACCAGGTTTCACACGCGCAAAATTTGGCTGAATGAACTTGGAGGACATGATTAAAATTATATAGGTACATTCGTTTTGGTACCAGGAAACACGCATCACAGGCATACGCCTTTTAAGACCACAACGTATGCCAAGATGAATATTTGCATTTAATAGCAGTATAACAGGAAAAATAGCAATCAAGAGCAGCAGTTACACAGATATGAAGTGAGGAGGACGCTTTCAACAAGAAGTGGAACAAAGTTTCGACAAGTCTGGAAGGGAGTAACAACTACATCATTCTTAGGTAGGGGCCACAGTTTTTTTTTATATATATATATATATATATATATATATATATATTTAAACTTTGTTTTTATCTGATCCTCTTACACCCTCAGCCTCTGTCATCGCACACCTAACAAAAAGTTCACAGAATTGTTAAATATCAAGAAGCTCGCACTGAATTGAATACGTTACATAATCTTAAATACCCGGGGCTGACGTTAACCTTCTGTTCTTACTTTTTAAAGGCAAAGGTTGAAGCTCTTAACTCAGCAGGTTTTGGGGATCTCTAGTTTGATTGTACAGAATGTTTTGGTTGAAATATTTAGCAAGTAGCATTAAGGTTAAAGACCTGATAATCCAAAAGATCATGGTTCGAGTCGCAGGTGGGATGTATGCACTGTGTCTCTGAGCAACGAGCTTAATCTGACATTTTACAATAACAGATCTACAAGTATAAGATGTTTTGGACGAATATCTCAGCTAAGCAATTAAACATGTTGAAGTACTTTTCTAAAGTGTATGGTATTACCTTCTTGTGGAGATATGTTTTGAGGAGACCATGGAAAGTTTGCTTGCTTTTATTTTCAAAATTTAATCAAATTGTCACATACAAACAAAAAGTACAGTTCAACTAATTTTTAATATGCATTAAAATGTATCCACTTAATAAATTGCTTTCATTAGAAATTTAATGAATGCACACATTTGCAGACACAGCTTACAAAGTGGAAATCCTTAGCCGAAATTTGACCTCAGCTTCATGTATAATCCCCCCAGACAATAAACACCAGAGCTCAGAGGCAGCATAACAGCAATACAGTCTACTCCAGGTTTAACTTCAATTACTGGTTGTTTCGTGCAGTAATATGCTACTACAAGACTGTAATTAAAATGCAATCATTGCAGATATTCATTAGCATTTTTCTATATTTTTAAACATTTCAGTGAAAATATTCTCATTGACGCGTTTACTTTTCCTAGAGCTCTTTTGTTACATCATTGCAATAACCAGCACAATTACAATTACAGCCACTGGCATTTATACGTGAAATGAAACATTTGTGTTTATCTTCTTTAGCTTACAGTCTTGAAATGCATTGAACTGCATATGATAAAATATTTGTCCGAAACACGTACACACAGGAACGTACACATAAAGCCGGGAGCGGTTGTGTAGTGTTTACACTCCCACTCTCTTTCCCTCTGCCTCTCCATCACCCCCCCCCCCCTCTATCTAAGGGAGTAGTTAGCTGGAAGCTGTTCTCGCCCCCACACACTTCAGCCTAACATCAGATTTACATTCAGAATAAAGCTACTCACATTTACATGGTCTCTCTCTCTCACACACACACACATACAGACACACACACCACACTCAGATATACCCTGATACATCCAGGCATGACTTCTAATTTCATTACTCATTACTGGATGGAGTATGTTTAATATGTGGACTTTATGGACACATATTAGACTTGATGGACTTCATATAGCATTCTTGCTTTCTGAAACCACTAAATCATACATTATTATGGATTGTGTCTATAACTGTGTCTATAGGTCTACTTGAATGATATGTTAGCAGATGTGAGCAGCCATTTCTTTATGTAGCAGCAAAGTCCAATAAAATGCTTAGAAACAAAGATTAATAACAGTGATAAATGTGTAAACATGAGGTTTACTGTATTGTCTTATATCTATTTTCCACCTAAAATGGTGTGTGAGGTACATGTGTTTGTATACATGCACCTGCTTGTAACCAGAGTGTGTGTATGTTTGCCATAAATACTGTACATTTTTTATGCCTGTTATCTGTTTCTTTGTGTTCAGTGTACGCTGACTGAAATGGAAGGCACTTGGAATTGTTACCATAGAAACCAAACAAAGAGATGGAATGTGGAAGAGTGTAGACGTAGATAAACAGCCCACAAAAATAAAGCGGACTGATATGGACAACATTGATTTTAGTAAATCCCAATTTCAGACTTAAAGTATGTTTAAGTTGCATATAAATGAAAATGTGCAAGTTACCTGTGGTGTTATTTGGTGGAACCTTTTGAACCTTTTGCCACCACGATCTGTTCCCGGATTTTATATTAATGCTTGTTCTTTACTTGAAACGAAATATCAGACAGTGGCTTCAAATTGGTTAACATGAGACATCCTCTCTTAAGGATTTCTTTTTGAAGTCTAACAATATTTTCAACACAATTTTGGATGTAATATGCAATAACTTGATCTAAAAGGCTCTGGATGAAAGTCTCCATCGTGTATTTATTTAATACAGCCAGATTTCATTTCTAATGGGGCATTCATAATAGTCACGTGTGGAGAGTCCGCACCAAGTGTCCAGATCAGGTTCCTGCTACTTTTATTTGTGATCCCTATATAATAGATCATTCTGACTAAAATTTGACTAGCATAAGGGCTTTGGGGACTTACATATGTGACATATCCTGTGGAAAAGGAAAAGAGACACCACAAAGACTCCGTTGTATATCATTATATCAAACAGAACATTTGACGTATGAGTTTGAAGGACTTTAAGAACCTTGTTAGGATTATTAATCAGCATAAAAATGGGATGCTTGTAATACTTGTGTTTAATACATGCATGTGGAATGATCAGGACCTGGGAGTTTGCCTCATCCAGATGCAGTTGATGAGGGCTAGTGTTCTGCAGTTGAAAAGATTCATACTTCTTTAATTAGTGAGATAATTAAAAAAAAAAATCAAAAAGAATTATAGAACCCCAACCACAAGGATTGTTTTCTCATAACCTTAGTCTTCTTCTGTAGAGAGACAATAATGGAACATTATTTTAAAGTGGGTTTTAGAAAGTTTACATAGCTGCCTCTTAGAACATCAGCTACACTGCAACACACTTAACATAATTCACTATTCTTTATACCTGCTTATAATGTATTGTTATAGTCATGAGATAATTTAGTTATACTGTTAAACAACATAAAACAATGTCTGTTGCAGTGGTATTAGTACTGATTATGGTGCCTATGCCCATTCTTGTCTATTAATAACAGACTCTTTATTGTAATAAGCTTTATTACTGGAGAGCTTCTGATGGACAATAGAAGAAAATTAATCTTTCCCATGAGGTTGTACTGAGGGCAGCCCTGAACGTCATTGTACTTAACAAAATGTTTTAAATTGGATAGTTATAATGCCTGTAATTAATTTGAATTAGAAGTCAGATATTGTTTTTTCAACTTCTCATATTTTTTTAGTTATACAGATGTCTAATGGCTTCCACATGAAGTCAACGTATGTATGGTCTGTAATTTTTATTGATGATTGAGTTGTGTTTTGAGCTGAATGTGTACTTTTCTGAAGGGACTGGGGTTTCTTGATGTTTATCACTATTCTGAGACACTGTTCTGGTTCACAAAATGAACAGTGTTATATCTTTGTGTTCATGTTTTGAGTGTTGAGGGAGGAAGAAATTCTGTTGATAACCCCCCTCATCCAGAAGGACGCTCAGCTACAGCAGCAATGGATGTCCGGCAGAAACCTTTGAAAATGAATGTAGTACATTGCTAATGATGCTGGTATAATATGTCTTCAACTGAGGCCAGCAGCACTCAGACCAGTAACACAATGGCCACAGTGTTGCAGAGGAGTGTGCTGGCTAGAGCATGCACAGAAATGCAAGAATCTCCAACCTACTCCTTGCAGAGATTGCCCATTTCTGCCACTGTCTGGGTTCTGTGTTGCATTTTCACTGGTTGAGGTCTTGCTGACGTCACAGGTACAACATGTGAGAGAGGACAAAATGGGCAGTGTTATTTGACTGGACATAGGAATACATGGCATATTTTTAGCACTGTTGATGAACATTGAACAAGATGCCCATTGTACAAAAACATCCAATTCCCACACAAGTTATTTGAAGAAGCTGCTTATTGTAGTTTGTTTTTGTTAGTACCGGGGGAAACTTTTTATTAGATGTGTGCTTATTACTGCCACAGCAGTCGTTTCTATAACTTGGTTGAAACAGCTTTATTGTGTGGTTCTTGCTGAGTTGTCGTTTGGATCCCATAGGTTCTGTGGTGACTTAGCATCCTTGTTTTAAACCTGAAGCCCCAGCTGAATGCATTGTGAGGCTTCTGGCAGTTAAAAAAAGGGGGACAAGGGAGGGAAAATGTAAAACCTTCTCAGTTTTGGAAAGGAGGAAGGCGAAATGGAAACAGAAAGCAGTGGGAGAGAGAAGGATTGAGGGGACGGCACAGAGGGAGTGAAGAACAGAGCGAGAAAGAGCTGGAGACGAGAGCGAGAGAAACGGGATGAAGAGAGGAGGGGGTGAGCGTACCACTGGAATTATGTAAAAGAGGTGCGTGGGAGAGAAGGATGGCAAGAAAGAGAGAGAACTGGAGAGCGAGAGAGGGATGGATAGAGTGAGAGTGGATGTATTTTTAGTGCTTCAATATAAAAAAGGTTATTATTGCTCTTTGGGGAAATTGGGAAGAAGGGAGAGCGGGATGGAAAGATAAAGGAAAAGGAGAAAGAACAATGGCGGGTGAAAGAAACAAAAAAAAGGTGCGATGAAAAGTGTTAGTGAGCAGTGCGCTTGGTGAGCTGAGTATGCCCACTAACAGGAATGCAGTGCGCTTGGTGAGCTGAGTATGCCCACTAACAGGAATGCAGTGCGCTTGGTGAGCTGAGTATGCCCACTAACAGGAATGCAGTGCGCTTGGTGATCTGAGTATGCCCACTAACAGGAATGCAGTGCGCTTGGTGAGCTGAGTATGCCCACTAACAGGAATGCAGTGCGCTTGGTGAGCTGAGTATGCCCACT
>JABFEA020000050.1:11474558-11500689 GCA_019775915.2 Cyphomyrus plagiostoma
CCCCCGGTCCTGTCTGGCAATGTGGCACCGTGCGTGGGAGCAAGTCTGTTAGAAAGCACTATGAATGTGTCATTTTTGCACGTCTCTGTGTGCTTCTGATGGTGGACGGGCAGCGCAGGCTCAGCATGCAGATGAGGTCTGTCTTTTAATATGTATTATACAGTGTTGCTTAAAATCTTCTTGAATTATTTGTATGGGGATCTGTGTGTGTGCTGTGTGTTTGTGTGCATGCTTTTCTTCGCAATCCAAATGCCGGTTGCCTGTTTGTCTTTGTATCCATGCCCAAAATGCTTTGAAATAATCCTTTTTTTAACATCCACAATGTTTCATTGTTGTTTATTTTTATTTGGTTATTGTGGCTTAATTTCATGTAATGGAGGCTTTGTGATTGGCTGTGATGTCGGGGCAGGTTGGTCCTTTTGATTGGCTGAACCATGAGATGCAGGTGGTGTCACATTGCCAAGAGCCAGGGAGATGCCAGCTATGTTTATGGAGAAGGCAGTGTGTCTGTTAGTTCAGCTGTTTAAATTTAAATGAATATATGCGGTCCAGATTGTGGATTGATGTGTGGGTTCGGTAACAGGCGCCAATTGCTCAAGATTTTCACTGACTGGTACTTTAAAAACCTTGAGGACCAAACCAATCTAAGGGAAGTGGAGAACCAGACAAGGCAGTCTTCTGCTATTCTAAACACTATATTTAACATTATGGTTGTTGGGTTTTGCTGTAATTCAGTGTTGTAGTAAGGTGAGCATGCTGTCATAAAGAACTCCAGTTTGTTGCCATCGATTTCCCTCTCAATGACCTCACGCAGTTTCACGTATATTGCCTCTTGTAGCATTGTACACACTCGGAGCGAACAGCGTGTATCGCTGGCGGTAGCCACACGAAGGGCCAGAAGTGATTGCAATGGGCTGTCTGTTACTGTCTGATCCACATCAGCCGCAAGCTGAGTATCGTTAATCTATCACCCTTCTCTCTGGCTGGAGGGGGCTGACAATTCTGTCCGCTTTTGTTCTCTCCAAGCCCATCGATTACTTAAGTGCATCACTTATTAGGCCTCATTAATATCTCGCCGAGCGGCCAGCCCTAATGCAGCACGAGATGTCCCCATTCCCTCAGCTTGCTTCTGATCTCCCAGGTACAGCTTTGATGGGACACACCAAAGCTCAGATACCTGGGTGTTCAGAACGCCTTTGTGATCTTTGCAGAGTGTGATTTCCTTGTCACAGTCAAAGAACTGAATTCACCCAGGTTATTAATCAGTGAACAGTGCCCCACTGTATTCAATAAGGGTTATAAGCATATAACCTGCAAACTGCATTGTAACAGAGGGCTTCAGCAGTAAGACACGTGACAGCAAGCTGGTGGCTGAGTACCCCATGCTGTTTCCTGCACCTTTTTATACTGAGGGCAGTCTGCATGGAGCTATTTTCTCACCCTGACTCTTCTTTCTACTTCCCTGCTATCATAGTGTCCCTTCTGAGTAATCTCTTCTCATCCTTCGCACTTTGTCAGTCCACTTCGCTTTATCTCTTTGCCCCCCCTCCAATTTATGAGAATTTGCATAAAAGGATGTCTCCATGTAAGTGAACTCTCTTCCCCCCCTCCAACGGATCTACCGCTTTCTCCCATCAAAACCATTCCTCCCAGGCTTATTTATAAATAGAGACCTTTCTCGAGGGCTCTCAGTCTCTCTGATTCCCCACTCTCCCTTTTCTTTCTCTACTTTCGGTAAGGGTAAACACAGAGAGAGAGAGAGAGAGAGAGAGAGAGAGATGCCTTTATGAAGTTCACTCTGTTTTGGCAGGTCTTCATCTGTGTGTCGTAGCAGCACCAGACCGTACCCCTTCCCAACGGTCCCCTCAGCATTTAAATGCACCCCACTAGCTTCTGAGACCTGCCCCCTGGCCATCACTCTGGGCAACGATTACAATTCTATATCATATGACTAAGAGCGTGAAGGCCATTTGTCACTGGGGTTAAAAGCTTTTTTCCCATTGGAAATAAATTCTATACACGTGTGTCCACCTTCCACTGCACCTTACCTTATCCAGCAATACACATGCTGGAGAATTAATTAACTAATTAATATATACATTAATTAGATCTGGAATTATATTCATTACAGGTTTGTTTGCTTTCTTGTTACTATGGTGGATTAATTAATCTAATAAATCTAAAGTCAGATAATTGCATGTCATTGTGGTTTAAATAAATCTCAATGATTATTGGTATTTCTATCCAAAGAGAAGAAACTATTGAAAACCAACTCATTAGTGGACTTATGAGAATAAAGGCCAGTCACACTACCTGTATGTCTGTTATAACGGCCTGGGATCATCCATAATTGCAGTGATGGCTTAGTCAGTCTTAAGAAACTATACGCTCTCTGATCTAACCCTGTATGTGAGGCTTTGAACCTTGAAGATAGAAATCATTGAGATATTTAGCATAACCGAAGTGTTTTTGTGGACCTGTGAATCCCTGAATGTCTGTATCCTAACAGTCTCACCGCCCCCTCTCTTTATGTCAGCTCGACATGACATGCCAGCTGGGATGAATTCACTTTTTCCTCATTCATTTCCTGCCCTTGATGATAGCCTATGTCGGCCTGGATGCTGGGTACCCATTCTCGCTCTCTCTGTCTGCCAGGACGCGCCTGATGCAGAGCTTCAAGGAGTCTCACTCCCATGAGTCCTTGCTGTCCCCCAGCAGCGCAGCGGAGGCTCTGGATCTGACTCTGGATGAGGATGCCATCATCAAGCCTGTCCACTCCAGCATCTTGGGGCAGGAGTACTGCTTCGAGGTGCCTTACTCAGGGAGGGCACAGTGTGATGGAGTGGCGGGGGTGGGGGGGTGCACTTTCAATAGTTGCAAAGGAGAAAAACTAAACAGGATTGGCTGGTGGGTTTGTAGCTGGAGCTCATTGGCTTATAATGGAGCAGTCATGGCAGTACAGAATATACTAGCAAACAAGTTTACAAGCTGTCAGACTGGGAGGCAATTTCATGCTCACATTGGGAGATACAATCTTAGCACTCCTGTTTATGGTAACCTCTGGAGCTTGAGTGAAGTGAAATAACAGAGTAGTTAACTTCTGCAGTTTTCATTTTATAACCTTATAGGCAAAGAGGATACATAATTGTATCATGATTATTTGTAATTAAAAACGTGCGTTATGGTGGAAACCTATTGTGTTCATTGGACAGTTCATAATCAAAATCAGCCTTTATGAAACACTGAAGTCAGTAATCTGCTTTATGGCATTTTACTTGAATGGAGATGAAGTTATCACAGAAAGTTAGCTGTTATGGAGATTAGTCACCAGATCAGGTATCTGTATTTAACTCGAAATGAATGGTTGAAGCTGATGAAAGTGCCTGGGCTCAGCTGCTGCTTAGTCTGTCTGCTTCCGCCCCCAGGTGACTACAGCCTCGGGGACCAAGTGCTTTGCCTGTCGCTCGGCAGCGGAGAGAGACAAGTGGATCGAGAACCTGCAGAGAGCCGTCAAACCCAACAAGGTGAAAAAAGAGAGGGAATGAAAGAGAGGGAAAGGAAAAGAGAGAGCAAGTATCTATCTCTTCTTCTCCCTTTGTTTTTCCTTCTCTTCCCGTCTGTTCCAGCGTCTGTGTGCATATCATCGCCTCTCTTTCATCCCAGCCGTTATGCTTCACTTTCTGCTCTCTTTCTGCTCTTCATCTTTCTGTTATTGGACGGGACAACAGATTATGGTGTGGGCCAGAACAAGAAAAAGAGACATAAGGCAGAGTGAGTCAAAGCGAAAGAGACAGCAGGCTACCTCCAAAGGCTGCTGTCATAGGTGTGCTTCAAAATGCCCAACAGAAGGCAGAGCTCAGGTTAACAAATACAGAGGCTATAGCAAACATTATATACCTTAGAAATTCAAATCTAGATTGCAGGGCCTGGCTGCACAAATGATATGGCCTCTTCCTCTTATTTGAAACCCGACTCCTGAAACTTCTTACCCTTCTTCAAACAGCCTGGGGGGTGGGGGGGGCTGGCGCCTAATGAGCCGTGTTCTTTTTAGATGCGTTACAGGAGTCGCTTCACTCACCCAGATGTTCGAACTGTGGGGGTGGGGCTCTGCTGATTCCCGGGGCTCTGAGCATTTCAGACAACTTTATTCATAGTGACGCCAGTTCCTAACTGGGGCTCAGGGTCAGAGTGCCATGGCCCAATCTGTGCTCATTGAGCTCACTTGTATTATTACTCATTCTTGATGGGCTCACCAGAACTAATGATTACTTTTGGTACTGCTGGGGTCACTTAAAGCACTGCTTGATTGTAACGGTAACTGACCAGCTGACATGCTGTGCTTTCAGTGAGCACTTACATGATGATGAGGGATAAAACTGCAGCTAAATTTAGGGATCTAATTTCAGCCTCAAGAGCATAATTGTCCTATGGATGTTGGATTCAAATGACTCACCTCTGTTGACCACCTATGATTATTTCCTTCTGTGCTGAATGATAAATATAGATTTGATAATGTAGACTTTAGTACTTTAGTCTGGAATTAGATCCTATAAAGTTATGGGGTCTCGTCTTTGGAACCTACAAGCCTTCAGGTTTGACTCACATCTTACACTGTTTTCGTGACACCAGCAACTCCAAGAAAATGGCCAAGCTTCACATATGACCAGAGGCCAGAGACCTGCTGCTCTATTGGTTGCCATTGGTACAAAATAATATCTCCAGTAACCTCTCCCATATTCCACCTACGGCTGGCCAATATCCTAGGAGTTGTTTGGTCTCTGGGTGTGGATGCCTGTCCTCCTCAGTCCACACGCTCCTCTTCCGCCCCGCCCCATTTTGTCTCTTCCCACTCCCCGTTCCATCACCCTTTCCGTCTCCCCACCCCCCCATTCAGGACAACAGCCGGCGGGTGGACAACGTGCTCAAATTATGGATTATCGAGGCCCGTGAGCTGCCAGCTAAGAAGCGCTACTACTGTGAGCTGTGCCTGGATGACATGCTGTACGCACGCACCACCAGCAAGCCCCGCACCGACACTGTCTTCTGGGGCGAGCACTTCGAGTTCAACAACCTGCCCCCCATCCGCAGCCTCCGTCTGCACCTCTATAAGGAGACTGACAAGAAGAGACGGAAGGTAGGATGGGGGGAGGCGGTGGCCTAGCACTGACCACATCAGCGTTGGCGATGGACTTGTACAGCATTGTGCCACTCTATGTGCTCCGAGGTGAAGCCTGGTTCTGCCAAAGCCCCATGGCTGTAGATCGATGATATTGATTCCATGGATATGCTCCGATTTCCTCTTGAAAGACTAAAGCTTGGTGCCCCTGGAATCAAGATGCTGAAAAATCATTTGTGCATTAACTCTGCTTCCTGTAAACATTTGTAACAAAAGGAGCACCCGGGGATTTGTCCATCGAGCGGAGATTCCATTTGCAGAGATCTTCTCGCTCTTTACGGCCAGCCGATCATACAGAGGGGAATACGCATTCTAGAAAATGTCGGTTCTTGTAACCTACTGTCATGTACTGTGAGTCACCCCCATCCACCCCCTTACCTGTCTTATCTTACTTGTCCCTGTCTCTTAGGAGAAGAGCACATACCTTGGCCTGGTCAGCATCCCCATCTCCAGCATCACTGGCCGGCAGTTTGTGGAGCAGTGGTACCCAGTCATCCAGCCCAGCGTGTTGGCCAAAGGTGGGGGCGTGGGAGGTGGCAAGGTCATAAACGCATCGCTGCGCCTTAAGGCTCGTTACCAGACCATGAACATCCTGCCCATGGAGATGTACAAGGAGTTCGCCGAGTACGTCACCAACAACTACCGCGTGTTGTGTGTTGTGCTGGAGCCCTTGCTGAGTGTCAAGAGCAAGGAGGAGGTGGCCTGCGCCTTGGTCCACATCTTGCAGAGCACCGGAAAGGCCAAGGTAATCCAGGGCACCACCCTGAGCTTCCTACAAGAGGCAGCATGCTGGAGTCCAACTTTTCTCATTATCTCTGCTGTTATTTCTGCAAAAATGATGAGTTGATCAACTTTTTATTATTTTCCTTTAGTTCAAAGGCCAGTTAATTTAATGTTACTCAAATATAAAGTATTGCTATTATATTACAAAGTCCTTCCATCACCCAACCATCTCCCAACCACCCATTCAGTACATTGTAATGTATCACAACACACTCATGTAAAGTAGCGTGGGGCAACTCTGTTGTGAAAGGTACTATATAGAAATTAGTTGAATTGAATTGAATGGTCTAGGTAACCCTGGAGTCTATCCCTATTAGCACGGGGCACAAAGTAAAATATCTCTGCAGAGTCCTCTATGGAAGTTGTATAGATAAATAGAGTGGTAAGAGAGGACAGATCGATAGATAGAATGTTATGTGGATTTTACAAAGATGCAACAGGATGAAGGTTGCATCCTGGATTAGTATATGATGTCACACTCGCAAATTGTTTGAAAGGTGACATAGAGCAGAAAGCCAGATCAAAATACTTTTACTCCATTACCTCTGTTCTCTCTGGTTTAGGATTTCTTATCCGACATGGCAATGTCTGAGGTCGACAGGTTCATGGATCGCGAGCATCTTATTTTCCGTGAGAACACTCTGGCCACCAAAGCCATAGAGGAGTACCTCAAGCTCATTGGGCACAAGTATCTCAAGGATGCTATAGGTAATGAGGGACGTGATCTGACTTGTCACCTGAAGATGCATTTTAGTAATTTAATTATGCTTGAAAATTGTTTGTTAAGTAATGACCTGGAATAACATTAAGCAAACATCATGAATTAAGAGTCAATGTGTTTATGTGGGTCTATGTAGGTGAATTCATCAGAGCTTTGTATGAGTCAGAGGAGAACTGTGAGGTGGATCCTATGAGGACTCCACCCTCTGTCCTACCTGACCATCAAGCCAATCTTCGCATGTGTTGTGAGCTGGCACTCTGCAAGATTGTAAACTCCCATTGGTCAGTGAATCCTCTCGTTTCCTTCTATTTCTGCATAGTCAGGCAGTATTATGGTTTTGTTGTTCATTGAAATATCAGATCAGCAGATTTTTAGCTTAACAATGTTTCAGTTATTCATGGTGACCACGTTTATGGCATCTCGGTAAGGCTAAGCTCTAACAGACTGTCTTTCCATCCTTGATTGCTCACCCAGTGTGTTCCCTCGAGAGCTGAAGGAGGTCTTCGCCTCATGGAGGGTGCGCTGTGCGGAGAGGGGCAGAGAGGATATCGCAGACCGCCTTATCAGTGCCTCCTTGTTCCTCCGGTTCCTATGCCCTGCAATCATGTCCCCATCCCTCTTCAACCTGACCCAGGAGTACCCCGACGAACAGACCTCGCGAACCCTTACCCTCATCGCCAAGGTGGTGCAGAACTTGGCCACATTCTCCAAGTCAGTGACTGGCCTTAATTACTACAGCACAGAAACCTCACCAAATCTAAACTACTGACCACTAACCAAAGCATTAGTAGCTCTTTTTCTACACTAACAAAATGTAACTACTTAACTGGCGAATTTTCTTTTGTCTAAATATTCATCGTTTCTAAATGCACCTACTGCTATTATTGTTTTGTTTGGAATCTGCGAAATTGGCAGAATCATGTTCCTCCTCTTCCTTATTTACAACATGCTTTGTCTCTCATTGCTGCCATCGCTTTCCAACTAATCTATCATTACCTGCTCACCCACTTTGCCCACCACACTTATGCCCTCCCAGGTTCAGCAGTAAGGAGGAACACCTGTGCTTCATGAATGAGTTCCTGGAGATGGAGTGGGGCTCAATGCAGCAGTTCCTTTATGAAATCTCCAATTTGGACAGCATCAGCAACGCCGGAGCCTTCGAGGGATACATTGACCTGGGGCGGGAGCTGTCCATCCTGCACAGCCTGTTGTGGGAGGTCATGGCGCAGCTGAGCAAGGTGGGCGGTCACTGGGAAATGTCACTGCGCTGTCGACGTCCCACTGTTACATTATTCTGCGTAGTCTTTCATCTTTCGCCAAGGTAAAACTGTAAGTATACATCTTGTACACAGGCAGCAGAATGTGCCGATGTCACAGTGTTATGTAATGCAGATTCACTGAGGGTTTGACTCATCACAGGCAATAAACAGCAGTAGAATTTAAAGAAGGACAAAGTATTTTACTGCCTCTACAGTAGTGCCCTTACTTATGAAGCTAAATTAAACTAGTTGATAATGTGCATGTTGCATATATCTACGCATGTTGCACATATATATTTCAGCCGGGATCTTTTGGGAAGAGTAGCCTGATTGTATAAGCAGTCAATCATGAGGATCGAAACACATGCGTTCAGATCAATGGGGGAAAGGCTGACTGCATCAGAGCAAGAAATGTGATTGTGCTTGTGAGATATATCACTTTCATATATGACTTCTTGTTTGAGTGCAGTGAATGGAATAGCACTAGCATGTCCCAAGACTGGGACCTAATCAGATATTTGACCACAGTTAGATTGCTAGCTGGCCTTTCCCAGAGGAGAACCTGTCAAATGTAGTTAGAGCCCTGGTGAGCCCTGGTGTTTTTTATTTGATCTCTTTCTCACCTTTGACAGGTTACTGGGGCCATAATCTGTAAATGATACTGCAAGTGTGTGTACTCAATGTGTCCATGGCAAGAGACAAGAAACTGGGCCCCTTTGACCCTACAACTATATCAATGCTGATGACAATTGTCACGTAACGGTGTACTGAGTGATAATGCACACACACACACGCGCGCGCGCGCGCACACACACACACACACACAGGCCTCTATTATTATCTTTGTGCCGACTATCCATTCATTCCTATTAGCAAAAGCCCAACAAAATCCCAACAATAACAATCTTAACTCAGCCCTAACCTTAACCATAAGTATCCAAACAAAATACATGTCTTTTGGCATTTTTAGTTTTCTGATTACAGTCGCATATCTTTAAGAAGTTGAATTTCCCCTTTGGGGACCGAAAAATGGTCCTTACAGCATCAAAACAACAAGTCTTTTTCACATGACAATGCAACGTATACCTGGACCACACACACACACACACACACACACACTAATAATATATGTGATGCTTTTTGGGGAGATTTATGCAAATTTCCTGCAGTGTGGAGGAAAATTCACTATTTAAAACCTGAACTGTCTCATAATTGTTTTCCTGCTTCATATTCTACAGTGACTTTTTAATGGGCCATACATTTTTTTCCTTTCTTCCCTCTTTGTTTGACTTCACATCGCTCATTCCTTCTCCTCTGTAGGAAGCCATTATTAAACTGGGGCCGTTGCCACGGTTACTCAATGACATCAGCATGGCCCTGAGGAACCCCCACCTGCAGAGGCAGCCCAGCCATCAGACTGACCGACCTCCCCCTGACAGGCAAATGGACCGGCTGCTCTCCCGACCGAGCTTCAACCGGGTCGTCTCCTCTGACTTCCAGGCCCACATGATGCGTGACCTGAACAGGTAGCGACCAGAGGGGGTGAGATGCACCGATGTAGCCCCCAAGGGAGGCATGCTTTGTCAAAAAGCCTGGATCTATGGGATTTGTTCACAAAATGCATGACCCAATCAAGAACATCCTGACATTGCTTATGTCTATCATTTTATTTCCGAACACTCATATAACATAGACCTTTCACCTTATGGTGGTTCATTCCCTAGAGGGGAAGCTGTCTGTAGCTGGCCAGTGAGCATCCTTTCATTCAGCAAACAATGAGCAACTTTTCACTGGAAAAGGCCTTGAATATGACTGCTCAGCATGATGTGAAGAGTAAATCTCCCCCCTCTTACCACGGTGTTTCCCCCTTCAGCTCCATAGAAATGTCCCGCCTACCTTCGCCTACCTCTGCTCTTTCTGGTGGGGGGCACTTGGCATCACATGCAGGCATGGGGGGCTACGGGGACCGAGACCACCCACATCGTGCTTCTTCGAAAGATGTCTTCTACTCGACCCGTCCTCCCTTGGCACGTTCTAGCCCGGCATACTGCACCAGCAGTTCGGACATAACCGAACCCGACCCAAAGGTACTGGTACAACAGGGATCTGGCCTCTGGATAATTTACTGTTTCACAGGGAGAGTGGGGTAGACATGTCTCACATTCAGTTGTTTTTGTGTGCTGGCAAAAAGCTACGGATAAGGCTGTTATATGATTCATGCCCTTTCATATGTGAGTAGAAGTGTAAAAACAGCCAAGTCATACTCACAGCTGTACTGGATCTTCTTGCACTGCTCAGTTCTGTAGCCTTTTTGTCCGTGCCACTGAAAAAAAACAGCAACGATACGATGATGTATGAAGAGTATAAAATCATTTTATGTCGATCATAATATGCTTTTCGTCTATCCATGTTCCATCCAACACAGGGTTATGGTGGAGCCTATCCCAAGATGCACCAGGCAGTGAGCTAACAGACAGTGCTAACTACTGAGCCACCACAGCACCCCTATGGTGTTCAAATTTGATGAAAGAATAGGCTTGATTTAGCGAGGTGCTACATAATAAGTGAGCAGCCATATATGTGGACTGCTTGTTACTGGGACACTAATTAGGCTCTTTAGCCTTCCCTAGGCACCCAAGAAATATTAACTGATATCCCCAATAAAAAAGATCAGTAGGCTCAGTTACTGCACAGCCAGGTTCCACAGCACCATGGGAATACTCTCCGCTCTTACCGAGCAGCCCGGTCCTGCCCGCGTGCGTTACACCCCAGCAGTCACACACCCCGGTGACTAGCCAGTAACGGTATCATCGCGATCGCCCTTGACAGCAGCGCTTCTCTGTGTCAGTATGCTTCAAAGCCAAGTCTGACACCCGCCCCAGCAGACCCGCCTCCTTACCATCAGTTCCTGTCATGTCTTTTGTGAAGTCTTTCTGTGGCAGTGCCCGTTGGCAAATTCTCAGAGAAGGCCTCGCCTTCATCCCTGCCGCAGGTTCTCAGCGTCAACAAAAGCGTGTCCATGATGGACCTGCAGGACTCCAGAATGAACAGTATCTCCAACCTGCAGTCAGTGGGCGACATGCTCAACTCCTCCCAAGCCTCCATCGCAGGCCTTGGTGGCTATGGGGGCATGGGGGCCCTAGGCGGGGGCCTGGGAGGGGGGCTGCGGGCCGGGGGCCGCCTCTCTGCGGGGTCGGGCGGCTCGAGCATGTCGGGCGGCCTGAGGCTGAGCCAGCTGAGCCAGATGGGGACCACGACAGATTCTCTGTCCCAGCAGCAGCAGCAGCAGGCGGCCGCCATGCACTACCCGCTGTCCTTCCAGAACCCCCTCTTCCACATGGCGGCCGATGGGCCCCAGCTGCACCATCAGCCCAGCCGGGCGCAGCCTCCGCCGCCCCTCCTGCTGGCCCCGGAACCCGAGCCCTCCCACCCCACCTACATCCCCGCTTTCGGCCACGGCGGCTTCTCCCGCAGCGAGGACCTTTCGGCGCTGCGGGCCAGCAGCCTGGTGCAGCCCAGCATCATCCACTCACACAGCTACAGCGACGACTATACGCGGCAGAACCAGGCCGAGTACGGCCGGCGCCAGCTGTCTGTCATGCAGGTACCAAGGTTCTGGAGAGAAAGGCCTGACGCCATGAGCAGATCTGCTAATCCTCAACATTAGGAGATTGAATAAATAATGTGTGGGAAATAGGGCACATATATGTAAGGCGACGACAGGGCACACAGCTCAATGACCTTCAGTGTTCATCTTACTCTTATTATTTTATTTATTTCAAACTTTCCTTTTTATCCTGCCTTTTCCAGGACAATTTCCACCAACAGCAACAGCAAATGATGATGATGGGAATGGGTTCCCAGACAGGCACCTCCTCTTCCCTGGCCACACCCCCCTCCACTGTTCACCCAATGCGGCAGAGTTCAATTGCCCCACCCCCTCAGCGTGTCAAATCCCAGACCTCTCACCAGCTGTCCGTCAGTGCTGCGGCAGCCTCCACCCCTCCGACTAAGACCCGCCCCCCTAGCGGAAATCTGCTCCAGTCCCCTGAGTCCAGCTTCGGGGGTCGGCAGCCGGCGCCACGCCAGCAGCTGTCCGTCAAGGACACCCCCGCCCCTGGGCTGCCACACCAGCAGAGCTCAGTGAGGGAGAGCCAGGCTCCCCAAGGAGGACCGGCATCCGCCCCACAACAAGCTCAGCAGCAACCTCAGCAGCAGCACTTACTGAAGCCTACGATTAGCAAGCAGGTGCGTGGAGGCTCCCCGCCGCTGGGCCGCCGTGTCTCCCTGCTGCCTTCACTGTACTTACTGTGTGACTCCATGTGATCCCACTCAGGCCACTAACCTTGAAAAGGTCTTAAGAACCAAACAATCACCCTAGTGTGCACTGCTGGGCAAACAGACTTCTGTGGCGTCAACCACTATTTAACTCCAGTTTAGCTATTTTTAGACATCTGTAGGAAGGAACGCTGTTTGCCATTTTTTGCATCACCGTAGGCGGTGTTCATCTGTTTGGTCAGGACTGACTTTGTTCATCAGCGGCCATTGAAATTCTCTTCATAAAGGATGTCTGCTGTTCAGCTCCCATAACCTCATTCTCTCCCATTATTCTGGTCGCGCTCGACTCGAGGGCACTAACTGAAACACTAACTCAAACAACACCCTGTTATTGGTGGTTCGGTGCAACCTGCAAAGCGCGTAGGGGAAAATTTGTTTTGTTATACAATTCACAATCCCGTGGGACCGCAGCCCCCAAAACATTTCCAGTGGGTAATTTTCCACCCTTCAGGTCTGTAGCCTTTTGTCCGAATCGCTAAAAGCAACCAAAATAACATAATGATGTATAAAATATAGAAAGAACGGATAATAGTCTAGGTTGAATACTTTTAGTGAAAGTGATCCCCCTATATGCAGATTTTTATGGGTTATTAAGAGGGGAGGGTGTCTAAATTCACGTGTTTTCCGTCAGTAAATTATAGCATTACTGGCAATCAAATGATACAGTAAATGCCTATTATGCCCACATTGTTGTGGTTGCTCTTAAGAGTCTTAACGTTATACAAAAAGTTACTTCTGAAAACAAAGAATGTGATACTTCTGGTAATGATCAAATGCATTGTATATTTCATGACTTTTCCAGGATTCTACACCATCTTAAGACTCCCTGTTTACTTTGAAATATTTGCTCCCAAACGATTTATACATGCAGACACTGGTTTTGTTATGTAATGGACACAGAACGCATTTTTTTAACATAGCCTTGCCTTCTTGTCGTAGGGCACGCAGTCGCCCTCAACCCTGAACCCGCCCACACAGGCCGCTGAGCGCACTGTCGCTTGGGTGTCTAACATGCCGCACCTGTCAGCCGACATCGAGAGCTCACGCATCGAGCGGGAAGAGTACAAGCTGAAGGAGTACTCCAAGAGCATGGACGAATCGCGCCTGGAAAGGGTCAGTTTCTTTCTTGTGTCCACTTGTGTGGCTGGTTTCCCTGTTTCCCTGTTTATCTGTCTGACCTCTGTCTGCATAATACTGATGTGGTGTCTCTATTGCACCTTACATCACTCCTAACAACAGGTTATAAAATATGTCCGTCGATGAACTTGTATTCACAACTTTCATAATTTTATTTATAATTTTCAGATTGCTAGCTAGTTTCTTGCAATCCTTAATTACAGACAAGTATCAACTATGAGGCTCTTTACATTTTTATTGAAAATTTATTTAGTGTTTGCCAATAATGGTAAACTGATGCTGCTTTTCCAAAAAGTGCTGGTTGTATCACCTGAAACAGTGAAATGGGTAATAAATGTTATACCCGGGTTAGATGTCTCTATAGCGACTGAGCAGATGGTCTTCAGAGGCATACACATGACTACTTTAGAGAAAAGCTGACAAAATGACTTTGAACTTATTATAAAACTTATAAGGAATACTTTCTGGCACTAATGTGCTTCACTGACCCATTCCCGTCCTTCCTTTGAAGTTTCCTCTGCATATCTTATTGGCCTTCACGTCTGCCTTACAGTTTGCCTCTTTTCTTATGTCTTCCATGTCACCTTTGTGTGTGTGTTTGCAAGAATAAAGAATAGATGCATTTGTCTATTCACTTTGGGCATTGTTGCTGTAAACAAACCTTTAACCTGTGATGCTTAGTGTGGATGATTATGGCTGGTCGCTGTGTATATTTCGATTAGATTAGGATTTTGCCATCTTGTTCGTTTGACTTCCTCTGCCGCCCCCTGGAGGATGGGCTGCCCCTTTTAGTCTACTTCCTCCAATGGGTTCTTCCTTATAGGGAGTTTTTTTTCTTTCCACTGTCGCCTCTGTCTGGCTCACTGGGGGCCTTGGGCAGAGATAATGTAAAGTGCTTTGAGACAATTTAACACTGTGAAAATGGACTGTACGAATAAAATTGAATTGAATATATAGTGTGTGTGGCAGATTTATGACCATGTCCTGTCCCCCCTAATCAGGTGCGGGAGTACGAGGAGGAGATCCATTCCCTCAAAGAACGGCTGATGATGTCCCACCGCAAGCTGGAGGAGTACGAGCGACGGCTCCTTACGCAGGAGCAGCAGACCAATAAAATCCTACAGCAGTATCAGAATCGCCTGGAGGACAGCGAGAGGAGGCTGAGGCAGCAGCAGATAGAGAAAGACTCCCAAATTAAAGGAATAATCAGCAGGTAAATACAGGGCTGGTGGGATGTGAGGAGAGAGAGGGTCTGTTTGTGGTTCACTTCAGCTGGATGATTTTGCTCAATCTAGCAACTGTACTTGTAAAACACTTTTAGCAAATTTCGCAATGTTTTCGCTTCTGGCGAAAATGGACACAGAGTAATCAGTGATGTACATAGCAAATATTATACTCAAGTCCTCCAAAGCACTTTTACATTAAGTTTATTGCTTATAAAGGCATTTTCACTACTGAGATCTGAACCATTTTCATTTTACAGTACCATTTGGGATATGATAGACATATAGCCACAGAGAGGAATTTAAATAAACTTAACAGTAGATTTAGCAGAGCTCTTGCGCATGAATTCTATTTATGACTCTACTGAGAACACTACATTCTCATTCTCTGATGAGAACCTCATCATTCAGTTAATTAATGAAACTCATCGTAAAATGAGATAATTAAACTTTAATTAGACTCCACAATCCTTCAGCCTTAGATGTGTTATGCTCTGGTCTTGTTCACTCTTATTTGTTGCGATGTTCTGCTTGTAATGATGAATGCATTTCCTTTTAGCACTTGACGTTTTGGTACTACTGGCGAGGGACACCACTTGGTGCCCTGTACACTTGAGTGTAGTGTCACCTGTGCTTCTAGTAGCCTTGATGGTTTTTTTTTTTGAAGAATCATACAAAATAATGCACTCAAGACATCTCGACTTCATACAAATGTCAAGACAAAGGAGGATTGATTACATGTAACATTATGAATGAGAGAGTAACTGAGAGTACAGAGCCATTCTTCTGAAAAACAACTACATCCTCAACTTTTATTGGTGCTTTACATAAAAGCACAAGACTAATGAACCAAAGTACATTTATATATAAGTTGAGGGCAAAACTGGCAGACCATGGACAAGCAGCATTAATGCTCCTGTGCATACAGCAATCGTGTCCTGTACTCAGTTACATGTCAATCCAAGGATTACAAGATGTAGCCCCTTAAAAATGGAATCTTTCATAAAAAGGACATGGGACCCAGCCTGCCTTTTTTATGGATCACATGACTGGGGTGGACACCTGGAAATCTTAACCAACCAAAGATAAATGCCGCTAGCTTGGGAAACAGGAAAAACATAACTCTTGTTTTAATCACAAGAAATGCAATGGTCTGTAAAGCCAAACGATATTAAGGCATCCTTCAAACATTATGTATTTAATGGCAACCACTTTGGATTGAATCAGTAATGATATTTTAGCAGAAGCTGTTACGGGAAAAAGATAAAGTACTTCTTTTATTTACAACTGTGCAAATGCGAAATGGCATCCAGAATTTATGTCCTTCACCATCGTCTCCATTACAAGTCAAGTGCCAGCCAATTTTTTGAGAAGGACACTGCCCCTTGGGGTAAAACTGGTCATACGACTTTCTGGAGTAGAAAACATGAAGCCTAGGTACACTGAGTGCTTTCCATAGACTGAAATGGATGGAAAGATCAGTGCCAGGTTCACTGTCTGACAATGAATGTGAGATCCTCTGGAAAAATGGAAAATAGCCATTAGCTCCACAGCCGTAAACACACAGTCCCTGTAAAAGAATTCTGGGGCTCTGGACCATGATAGATTCACACTAATATACTTTCAAAAAGGATAATCTGCAGTGCCACTCAGAAAAGCCTAAATAACAACCTTTAACTTGTGGTCAGGCTTCTTCTCAAATGACATCTGGATTCAGTGATGTCCAACTTGACTTTTAGGGAACTATCCTACTGTGCACTGATATGTTCCCTGGTGGAATTTGATCCTGGAGTCAAAAACCCAACCTTATATATTGATGTAAATATCTCTGACAGTGTGCTGACTGCTTTTAAATCATTCACTTCTACATAGCTGATGTACAATTTTAAAAGTAATTATATGCTGTGTTGTACTTCACAGGAAATAAATACTACACTAGCTTTAGTTTGTGCTACATTTCAGCAATTTCAGATTGAATAACATATTAATAACAATATAGTACAATAGATACAGAGATTTAGATATACATATTTATCACCTTTATTATTATTAAGATAACTGAAAGATCAGATTAAAGAATCCTTAAAATATTGATCAATGAAAACATTTATTTCAGATGTGAATTTATTTTGATGAGTTGGAGACGTTACATAGAGGTTGGATGGTAGGAATAATATATCTCAATGGAAATCTTTAATTGTAGGCTGCTTTTTGCCAGTGAACTTTGACACACTACAGTTATACTTTGCTGTTATTGTTTATTTGTTTATCAGATGCTATAATCCAGACTAATTTATATGTAATTTACATAGACATAAATATATAATGCACACATATATTCCTGGATATTTTTTTCAAGTGTTTCATTTCTAGCTTTGAAAAGTTTTGGAAATAGCTTCTTAAGTTATTTGTTATCTGGAACGTTAAATGCAGAAAGCAACACATGCTTTTGAGATGTTTTTCTGAGGAAAGAAGTATAATTGGAAAAAATGTCATTATATTTTTGTTTGCTAGTGTTGTTTTGCTAGTATTTGGTGCCAGGTAAAGCCCTACAGCAGTATCATCAAGGCAATTTGTATATGGTTTTTTTTTTCAATTTCTGTCAATATATAACTGGCTTTTGACGTGAAGTATAATAATGAATATTCATTCTTCTAGTTTTTGAAGTTATAATAAGGAGAAAGACTGAGCCCTCACCCTCCAACACCCCCTGTTATGACAATCACATTATTAATCATTCCTAGAAGACCAGCCTGGTCTTTGGACAATTAAAGTCCTTCAGGAAAGATACTTTTACAGCTTGAACCCAACTGGGTTGTCAGTGGGAGGGCTTCTGGATGTACCTGTTGTGTCTTCTCTTTCTGCCTCTTTTCTGTAACCTTTAACTCTTTCATCTAGTACCTTTCTGTCCTTCGTAGCAGCAAATACCAAATTCACATGACCTCTCATTGACCCTCACTTTTGTAACTGCATGAACACTTTGAAACCTCTGGGTATACATTTCACTCAGCAATAGTATGAGATGTTTTTAGGTATGTGAGGCCCTCTTGTTGTGAATATCACTTTGTAATCGGGGAGCTGTTCGGCGTTTTCAACGTGATCAGAGTTTTTATTGTTGCTGCGACACTGCCAATATGTGTTTGTACTTCTGTTCATTTTGATTTTTTTTCCACTCTTAATTTGTACAAAGCGCAACAGTGTAAATCATTCATGGAATAAAACACTCAAGTACAAATGTTTGAAAACTCACCCTGTGGATTTTCATTATTTATTAATTTATGCCATGCACACTGAATGGAATCACATTGATTTTTTGAACAGCTAAATTAAATTCTGGGTTTTAATGCTGATGATTCTGCCAAATAACTTTTAATAATATGATTTACCCATAGTTGTCAGTCTACAAGTATTGCAGTATGTATTGTTTTCATTATGGAATTCTAAAATTAGAATATTCATGCTTGTACCAGATTTCCTATCTGTTTCGCTCCCCTAAAATGATTAATGAGATATTAGCAATACACTATAAATTATTCATAATGGACATAAACTACATTAACTGGCCTCCTTAAAAATTATGACCGCCTTACACCCAACAGTTATTACACATAGCATTATAAATTACACAGAAAATGGTCAAATGATTTAATTAGGACTGATTATATTGTATAGGGGCAGCAGAACACGGAATAGTTTGAAGTCGCAGGAAAGCACAACCAGTTTAGATGCCTAACTTAATGTACCTTATACATGATACAAATATGGCAGTAATGATTTTTTTATAGTTATCACATGATAAAGGGATTCTGAGGATAACACATGTACGAGAGGAAAAAAAACACAACAATCCCTCCACTATGCAAGCCTTTGATGGGAGCCAATAAGTATAGGGTGTTCTGGATGGTGTCCATGGCGGGGGGGGGTGGGGTCAGGCTGATTTCCACAGATGTGGCTGCGATGCCTGGCTGTCGGGATGGCTGAAGATTAGCTTAGCCTGCCATGTAGCTTTCACTCTGTGCCTTTGTTGGAAGAATGGAAAGTCAAAGATCCATCTGTGTCTTGCTGACGAAAACCCCCCCCACCGAAAAACAGTGGGGGGAGAAACCAGCGATGGAAATGCACACATGAAAGGAACATGTTGAATCCCCCTGGGAAAAGATGAATGGCTGCCTGGACACCTTTGTTCTTCTTTCCTGACCTTATATTTTTTTGCCCTCGCTTTACCATAACCCATGTTTTTATGGTGTCACTACAGAAACAGGAAATTGTAAACATAAGAAAACAAGTTATTTGCTCAAAGTGAATTATGGGAAAATGGACATATCCCGAATATGTTTTCCCCCTTTCATTGGCGATGTTGTATGATTATAATCTCCAGTCAGTGCCTGTTTCCCCCTAATCCATTTTGTGATTGTTGTAAAATATCCCATGTGATCAGCATTTGACAGAGACCGTTGGCACATGTTACCCTGTGCTGGTGGTTTAATGATGGTGGTTGGTCACTGTGGACTAACCTCTCCATTGCTTTATTCCAGGCTTATGGCTGTGGAGGACGAGTTGAGGGGGGGTGCCATTCCTGACCTGAAACCCCGGATGTTTGCAGAGCAGGTCTGTCTTACTGTCTGCACGTACCCCTAGATGTCTGCGTGACCAGTCATGTGTCTGCCTGTCAGGTTGCTGGCACACGTATTTCAATCTCTCCACCAACTTTGACTCTCACTCTCCTTTCATCTGTCTCTCTGCTTTTCATATTCTGTGGCCCTTTTAATTTCCTAACAAGTCTTTGCTTCGGGTCCTTTTTGCTTATGTGGACTACCCTATACCCCATCTTCCTACTTGATCTGCCTGTGTGTTCCAGTCAGTCACCACATCCCTCTTCAGGTTCCTTTAAAATGTGTTAATCATACATCTCATTCTGTACTTTCCAGTCAAATTTTCCCATATATATCACTTTCACCTGAGAGAAAAAAACTGTCGCTTTGAATAAGCTCAAAAAGCAACACTCAGTGTTGCTGCAGCATGCATCTCTTTAGAGCTCAAACTCTTTCTACACACTATAACCAGTTAATTACCCATTACTTAGCTTAATCCAGTCTCAATCTGTGCAACAGACCTCACACACAAAAAAGCAGGCTAACAATCTTGTGCCAGAAGCTAAAGAGCATATCTACAATCCAGCTTGTCCTTGAGACAAACTGAAAGAGTTGCAGAGAGAAGCCACAGTGATGGTAAGTAAAACCAGGCAGGTTGATCTGCCTCTAATGAAAACTCTTCAACAGTTATTTAGTTATGTAGCATGGAGCAACAAAGAAGAATTGATACACCTGCAGGTTATGCATTTTTTTTTACTGTTAAATATAGGATTCTACTATGACTTAGTGTGAAAGGGCCAGCATCAGCAGCAACAGTCTCTGAAAGTATTGTTTCACAAGGTCGTTCAAGCCTGCCTGCACTACTGTAATGCTAATACATTCATGCATTGGTTAACGACAAGGATATGTTTTGCGTTTTCATTATTTTGCGAACATGTTAGACTGTATTTACACAAACATAGATGGAATAGTCTATTACACACCTAGACTATATTGTATAACCTGAACAATGACAAAATGTATAGTACCGTAAATACATAAACCAGTAACATTGTTGTTTATTATCATTATCAAGTATTATGTACTGTACATAATTGCATGTGCTATGCTTTTATACGACTAGCAGTGCAGTAGGTTTGTTTACACCAGGATCACCTCAAACATGTGAGTAATGTGATGGCTACAACCTTACAATGGCTACGACATCACTAGGCAACAGAAATTTTTCATGTCCTTTATGATCTTATGGGATCACCCTTGTACATGTGGTCCATCATTGACTGAAACGTCGTTACACAGCACGTGACTGTACCGTTCTGCATTTACACTATCAACAATATTAGAACTGCATGTGTTTCTGTATTTCTGGGTTACTCACAGGACACTCAAGCCCTGCTTTGTTCTATATCAATCAAACACACATGAAGTCAATGACAAAATTTTCTGTTTTCATTTACATGTTGTGTGTTTCAGAGTTTTTGACTATTAATGTCTACTTTTTGTTGAAAAGACGCAGAAGTAGGGTTTATTTTTTATACTCATTGTCACTGCCTGATGCCATCCCATTGCTGCATTTTTCAATGTACAAACCCTGTCCTATAACATTTCTCTGAATCACTTCATATCTGCACCTTTTATGAATTGGGTTTATATGGGTAAATAAATAAACAAACAGATAAAAAGCTGGTAGGCTATACATGCATAATTATATATAATATAATTATGTTAAAATTGTTTGCATATTATTCAAAAGGAGAAAATCTTGCACACAGTATTCCTAGAATTTCTGCAGATGTGCTCTATATTTATTACATTTTATGTGTTTATTACATTTCATGCTAATTTGATGAACAGGATCAATGAAAAAGCAAGACGTCAAGCTATCAGAGCCTGACAAACAAAGTTCTCGGAAAATCAATTGACAAATGTAATTGCAGACGAAGCATTCGAGTGTGTAAAGCGTGTAAACATGACTTTATGGTCAAACAGTCACATGCCCTGCTTTGTCAAGACATTTCACTGTTACTAGAGCAGTAAAGTTTACTTTAGGCATCACAAAATTTCCTGCTTCATTATGAACGTTATAAAATGAAAATGACAGATTTCCTTAAAAACACACCCACACATTTTATTAGATATGTCGTTACTTTGTCACTAGTGGTGTCATTTATAGATGGCCGTTTGTGACACAAAAGTGTCTGGGGATAAACTGCGCTGTTCCTGTATTTGATCATTTTCTCTGTATGTTTTTGTTGTCTTTTCCCTACGTGGATGTAAGTGCACCTGACTATAGTACCATTAATACATCTGTTCTGGGTGCTGTGTGGAAATTTGCATTTTAATTACATGCATGCTTTTGGATTTATTGCTCACCATGTTTGAAATAAATGCAGGCATTTTGCTGCAAGTTCTTTTGCCCGTTTTGATGTGTCCGATGCCCCCCAGCTGTTTCCTTTCCCTTTCCTTCCTCTTTGCGCACCTTTTTGTGAGTGTTTCTTGCTTCATGGTGGGCATGTCCCTCTACCATAAGCCCTAACAGAAAACAAGCCCGAGAATGACAATAAGTGACATTTTGCGACAGCTGCACGTCAGCATGTCATGTGAACCACCTCTATTGTTTTCATTGGCCTATTTCAGTGTGTCGGGTTTAATTGCAGTGCCTTGGCACAATTTGTGTGTGAGTCGTGTTCTCATCCAGACCAGGCTATGTCGTTCTCTGCGTTATGTTTGTGTGAGTGTGAGGAGTGGGGGTTTCTGCAAAGTGCTCTGTAAAGGTTCACTCGAGAGTTTCTCGCCATCATCTCCATACTCCTTGCTGTCTCCTCTCTTAGACATGCACCCCCCCCCCCCCCGACCACATTCACCACCACCACAGCCATTCTCTGTCTCTCCTCACTCTATGTTTATGAGATACGGTGATTTCTCTTAGGGGAGGCGGCAGTCCATCCTAGTGCAGCCCCGTCTTGCTCCCGTCCCCCACCGCGTGCAAAGGTAATCTACCAATCAGCCTGCACCCTGCACCCTCCCATAACACACAAGCTCGATATGTCCATGCTGCTACGTCGCAATGCACAGCCACATCTCTGTCCGCGTAGCTGCGCTGCATTGACTGCTGCTCGCGCATAGGACCGACCCGATGATGTCGGTCGCCGGTGGAGCCAACCACAGACATACTGAGAGACATCCTCATGCACTTAGAGCACTGTGAGATTAATGGATCACATTAGATTCTTTTTAACTAAAACCATGGGTTTCCCAAGTTAAATATTTAAAGAATGCATCATACTGAATGTACATAACACTGAACCAAATGGATTGTGCATCACTGAGAAAATATTAAAGCAAAATTAGTGAGAAGCTTTCAAATTTGTGTGATATTGTGTCATATCGCAATTATATCTCAACTGTATCCACACAACAAAGAACACTGACAGAACGTGCTCTGGACAGATGTGTGCATTAGTAAGCGCACACACAGACAGACAGATGGATAGGGGGAATTCCCATGATGTTCCACAATGGCAAACTGCAGTCAACCAGTGTCAGGTATCCAACATGCTAGCTAGGCACATACTTGAAATGAATGCACTTGAATATCACTCTGATCTATCTCAAGTATTGATGCTTGATGATTTAAGTCCATTCATTAGGGGAAACATTATTTAAACTCTCTCTACGCGTACTAGTGTTTTAGCCCGGTAGTGGAAAGTTTTAGTATGAAAATACAGTGAAATGAACTACATTCATTTTCAGGACACAAACAATGACTATGCTGTGTAATTAAATGCAGTTTTGCAGATGTTCCTTCAAACACAAACATAAGCAGACAAGGACACATGCATAGGGGCGAATCACTCACATCTGAAGGATAGTGACAGACCACACCCATGCACTGAGAGAGAGAGAAAGATAGGTGTTCAGCTATAAAATGTACAAAAAACAACTAACAGACATAGACAAAAGTTATGAAGTTGATACTGTGTAGATAAAGAAAACCAGTTTCCCATTCACTCTGACACTGAGAGACAGACACACATAACGATACACAATTACCACACATTTAAGGTCTGTGCAAACACCCCTGCTGTGTTCCAACCAGCTAAAACACCAAACATGTCTCCCAGCCTGATCTTAGCCAGATATATCTTATATATCTTTAAATCTTATAAAATATAAACTAGTTATGATTTTGCAATAATTTGAAAACTATGTTATTTTGGAAAATTGTGCTTTAGCTAATCTTAAATCGTGAATGTTTAAAACTATTAAAAATTATTATTATTTGTCATATCAAATGAAAGGTGTGAGCCTCATATATATGCCAGATCAGCACACATGGAATATAAACACGAGCTATACACGTTTATCTGCAAACCATAAAGTCACCATTTCTTATCTTGTAATTTAATTAAAGTGTGGAATGATTGCAGTCATTTTCCCTTTCCAATGGGCTGTCCTGATTTCTAAAACGTTCTAGCGCTGCAGTATCTCAGCAGTTTGAGCTCGGAAATGAAAACACATATGCTTAAATTACACGATGGACAAGAAGATTTTTTTAACAAAATACTGTTTATCTTGTTTTAAAGGCTGCAAAATGTGTTTCAGTGCATAAAAGTACTTAATCATCCTGGATTAGCGTCGAATAATTACAGGGCATGACCAGACTCTAAGCCATTACCTCATGATGATGCCATGATTTACATTAATTCAAGTGTCTTGTTTTCCAGACTCCAAATTTTACTGAATCATTAATCATAATATTAATTAACACTGAACCAAATGGTTTGTGCATCACAGATAAAGATATCCAACATAAATAAGGTTACAATTTGTATTGTTAAAATATATATATATTTTTTTTAAAAATCATCTGTTCCTAAATATCACTGCAAAGTAGAGGATACAAAAGCAATAAACAAGGAATTGTGTTTTTTTGTGTTCATCATTAGCCCTTTAATGTTTTGCTAAACTAATTTTAGACTGTAGAAGAGACATGATTCTCAAAGTTTCTTTGCTGAAAATTGATTTAATTAATGAGGAAGCCCTTATCAAAAAGGGCTAGTTAGGGATGATTTGCCCTCCTGGATTCTGCTGACACAGCCCTTTTCTAGAGATCATTGTTGGAATTATGGGAAATCTCCTTATCTGAAACACAAGCCTTTTCCCCATCATGCCGGGGTACATTCAGTGTGTGTTGCGGTCCTTCTGTCAGTGGTTGCCATGACTGATGTCAGCGTTGTTAATGTGACTAGGAGTTTGTTACCTGTGTGCCTATTTTGCTAAGCGGTAAGTTAATTGACTGATTTTAGCCAGTGACTCTTTGGGTCCCTCGATGTGTGACCTCTGGTTTCTTATGACTGTTTCAACCAGGTGTTTTTCAGGAGGGGGTCATCGTGCTCTCTAGCAGGCATAATTGCCACCTTCACTCTCCCAAGATAATGAGAGCCGCTGATCTATGAGACAGACTGTGTGTTTTTAAGATGCCCTGAATTCGTTTACAGCCAAATTCAAACCAGGAATCTCAGCAGAACTAAAAGGACATTGAAGGTCAATGACAAGAGTGAGACTGAGGTGGATGGGTGATAACCAGTGTATGTCTCTCTGAATGTTTGTCTGTCGCTGTTACTAACCACACTGACACTGGCATCCCACACTGCAATCCTGCTTCATTTAATTTCATATTGATATGCTACTTAACTCTACCTCTGGTGTTTATTCACTTTTTTTAGAGGGCCTCAGTGTGTGCACACAGTGTGTTCCCCACCTTTAAAAAGATACCTACCTCAATAATGGGGTAAATGGTAAACTTATAGAGTCAAGCAATAGTTTGTTGGATTGATTGCTGAAGCACACACTGTAACCCTCTGAGAAAAGCAAGGAAAGCCATTAAGTAGACTCTGTCTTCTGGAACACAGAGTGATAGATAGAATCTCTTTTACTCGTGGAACTGGGAGCTTGTGGATATGATCTCCTTGTTGGTGGCAGGGGAGTCAAACAATATGGTAGCAGAGCAATTTAACTAACTGGGATTTCAGATAGATAAAGTCCATCAGCTGTTTAGAGTGTTTAGAGTTGTGCTTTTGCCTTAAGTTTCAATATAAGCAATAAGTAGTGTTAGCTTATGTTTTGCTTAAATATATATTTTGTCTGTTACAGCTTGAAATAAAAGACCAAAGGTCCAAGAACTGAAATCCATTTCTTTTTCAATATGTCAGTAAGTCTTTGTGGTATTGTTAGATACGGATAAGATATTCTGTCAATTTTAGCCAATATATATTATATTGATGTGTTTCGTCTTTGTCTGCTTTATCTCAGTTTGTTAAAGGGTAATATTCTATTAATATTTCACTTTTTAATTCTCTCCTTTTTCCTGATATCAGTGTAAGGGATAAAAGCCAAGTGTGAAAGGGCATTTGTGTGTGTAATTTGTAATTGTAATTGGTGTAATTGAGAAGGTTCTGAGTGAGAAGAGAAAAGGTCTGCTGAAATCAGTTCACCTCACATTGCTTAACATCATAAAACACACTGGGAATATTGTATCTGGAATATGAATCTCCAATGACACTTTAAACTTTCAACTTTGTTAACCAATCCCCCTGCTGAATGTTGTTTTAAAATGCCAATGTTTTTCTTGGTGAAGCATATGATGGTGAAGCTGTTATTTATGGTAGTTATTGGTATATTACCTTTCCTGAAAATGGCACTGAATTTAAAAAATGGTTGGAATTTCTTATTTCAGAGTAGAGCATTTGATTTGTTTATTGCTACTGTAAAAAGAGAAATAGTTGTCATTTAAGTACCAAACAATATTATATTCACAATTTTCCCTACCCCGCCCCCGTCCAGATGCCCAACCCACAGAGGCAGAGACGGCAGTGTGGAACCAGGTCAGCGCTGTGCTG
>JABFEA020000050.1:11505579-11518423 GCA_019775915.2 Cyphomyrus plagiostoma
CTCCATCCTCACTGCTGTTAGCTCTCCATCCTCACTGCTGTTAGCGCTCCACCCACTAAGCTGGGAAGCCGCTGCAGTACAACAGAATGCAGAAGGATGAGTTGACCTAACTTTTCTGTATCCACCTGGGCAAGATTAGGGATGAAGCTGTGGGCATTGTTGTGCAGTTGGAAGAAGGAGTTTTTTCACATTAAGTTGTTGGTGTGCTCTCCAGTCCTAGAACATTTTAGTGACATTCTGTGGTATCCAACAAGGTTTGGGTGAGGATAAAGTTGCAAGCTTAATTTTGGCTGGGAGCAATTCATAAGTATGTTGGTTCCCTTCTGGCACTTCTTTCCTGTTATTTACTCATAGCACAGGAAACAGTCACATTTACAGGAAATGTTGTGGATGCCTCACATTGCACACTAACCAACCCTGAAGAATCAAGTACTTGAAGCAGATATATCCAAATACAAGAGTTTTGATTGCTTATGAATCTTTGATTAGAGATCCTTTCGCGTGAGTATGGATGCAGGGAAGGGAAACTTCAAAAACGAAAAAGAGGATTTTGTAATTACTGTAGTTATAATAATAATAATAATAACAATAACAATAATAATTGTTTAATTGATTATTAAACAAAGAAATACATATTATTGATTGCTTGATTGATCTAAAAATTCATAGTTAATCAATTGCTCTCCTTCCTACTGTGATGCCCTTTTTCTTAATCTGGTCTTAAATCCTTAGGGTAAAATTCAGTTTGAGTAAAGCCAATATAAATATTTAAATTATATAAATATATTTAAGTATCAAATCTTGTGCAACATTTGTGCAAAATTGTTTGGCTGTTTATCATCATAATCACATTTTGTTCTTGGTACATGCAGTTGTCTTTCGTACTGTTGTCTGTGATTAGGGGAGCAGTGTCTGGTGGGCCTTTGTGGTTAAAAATATCCATTATTAGTTTAATATTGGCCTCTGAATGTAGAAGAATTTGCCATCCAGAAAGGTCACCTCAGGTCATTAGAAAATATAAACACTTACAAATGTGGCATGGATGCTGTCAATACTGCCTGACAGGAAAAATGATTAATCTCTCCGAAGCCAGTATCGTGCAATGAAAATAATGCATTTTGTGTGCATCCGGCAATAATATTTATAACTATAGAAATATTTTTTGCCAGATTTAATTATTTGATTGCACAAAATAAATGTGACTGATATATAATGTATTCAAAGATGGTCCCAAATTATAAGGAGCAATATGAGTGAAAAAATAATAGCAGAGATTGGTGTGCTTTAATGTTTTAGTTCACATTTTACCCAGATAGGGAAGAGGTTATTAAATTGGAAATCAGCTTTAGGCTAAACCGTACATGACAATGTAACGTTTATGGAATTTAAGAAGAACTGTGTTATTTAGGCTATAAGATACACTAATAATATCATGATACATTTTAGCATATTTAGCTGTATCAGTAGCTTGGCCGTTCTGTCCTAAGGGAGCTGTTGTTTGTTCAAATTTCAAAACATAATGTAACATTAGGTTAAATACTAAAGCAATAAGATGGACGAGGTTGTGCTGCAAATTATTCTTACAGCACAGCGGTGTGGTTAGATAAGACCATCTTCAACATCATTATACTTTTTATGGATAATTTTTATAGATATATGAAACATATTTTGTGCATAATGGGCCACAAGTTTGCAGTATAGAATGACTATAAGATGAGTAAATACCTTCCTTTTCAGAGGCGGAATGGTTAATGAAGTTAAGAGCTTAATAATGTCACATAACCTTGTCCATTGTGATGTATATAATAAAAGCAATTTTAAATTGAGGTTAAACCTAGTAGCATGTAGAATTATAGTTATAGGCTTCTAAGACTTTTTGCATTTATGAATATTTCTATATTTAAGTACATATTTTGACATGTTTGGTCTCCACGCTCCACATATGTTTTCTTGTCTGTGCTGTTTGTAAGATGCTAATCCCAAACCCAAGCATATCATTTTGTGTGCAGCACCAGGGTTCAAACTGTAGTTGGAGATATGATGGCTAAAGTGGCAGCTTTTGCTTTGTATATTCTTATGTGATGAAATATCCCACCTGGTTATGAAGAGCAATATATTATCCTTTACTTTATATAATAATAAGATGAAGAATTTAAGATTTGAGGAGGAGAAAAAGAAGTACTGATCTTCTTTTCTCAGACTCAAAGTGCTTGCATACTTTGCTCCTTGGTTTACTATAGTTCTTTGGGTAGTAAAGCAGATGTGTGTTTAACTTGAGGTTTTAGAGCATGTGCAAACAGTGCTTTTGTAAACAAATTGGAATTATTACCAGAAGGCTTTTGGGTTCAAATCCCAAGACTTGAAGAGCTCCTGTGCTTGTATTTAGAAATGTTAAATTGCTTTATTAAATCTGTAATTGGCTAAAGTGGTCAGCTATGTAAGTTGTATTGCATAGTATCTGCTAAGCAATAAATAATGTTAAATAAGGTCATGTACAGTAGCACAGCACAACTCTGTCAAATCTTCCAAAGGAGCTTCAGGGCAACATTTGGAATTGGCTTCCACTATATGTCTTGAAGGAATTTAGTATCATCCTGCTTGATTGAGATGCACTGCTCTTCTAAGACTCCTGGTAGCTCTTGTAGCCACCCCTGCTGTAGGGGGAAGGTACAGGAGCTCCTGTGTTAACCAGGGGTGAAAATTGAAATTTGGGATTTGACCATCTGGGTCCCTGTACCTTCTTGGTATTTTCAGAACTGGGATTGCATAAATATTCATAATGGTAATATTTACTTAATGGCAGAAAAGCATGATTTTGATATTTGCAGACAGCAAGAGTGAATGCTCACTTCATGCTTGTCTTTGGCCGCATGGTTCCCCCGGCAAATAAACTGAACAAGGAGGCATATTCCACGAGTCATACACGTCACAGTACAAGATGAGATGTTGCTATTAGAATCATGGAGTCACAGTAGCAAGCTCTTGATTTAAATGATCTTTTGTTGATAAATTTCTGACAGTGATGGTCCCATGTTATTAGTATATTGGTTACTCAGAATTCGATCACCAGTACAATTTTTTCGTGGCGTTTTCCAAACAGTTAATTGTTACATATTTGCCATGCAGCAGTTATGAAGAGATGACCAAGTCTTTTTTCTGCTTAGTAATTAGCATGTACATGGACTTACAGGGTCAGTGGTAAAATCATTACTATAAATATACCTCAAAGACAATGAATTGAGAGACTCAGGTAAATAATCAATCGCCTCAGAGCTAAACACAAACAGATAAAGACACTAGTTCACACTGAACACACACACACTGATTCCCTGCTATTAAACAGCCAGTTCTCCCATCAGAGGATCCATAGCCTTGATTGGGCACCTCTTCATCAACACCTCCCCCCTCCTTTTCTCTCTGTCTCCCTTTTTTTTCTTCCCAGCCAATCACACAGCATCATGGAACTCACTCTGGAACCTGAATGGCTGATGCAATATGGGCAGACCTCTGATTGGCCTGACCTTAATCCAAGAACCCTCGTGGGTGATCTGATTGAATGAAAGAAAGGGAAAATACAGCAAGGGATCAACACTGGTCCCTTCCATTCAGCACACTGGATACTCCAGATTTGCAAATGATCTGTCAGGAAGTTATGCCACTGGGTGAATCAAAGTGAAGGGGAATCCCTTACTAAGTAGGCTTTCTGTGATTGGCTAGCTTGAAAGACACTTTTTTCCATGTGTGTCTTGGCTGGATGTTTAGTTCCAAAGACGTGTTGCGACGATCCAAAGGCTATATGGTGCAAAGTTGCATTGAGCATGAGAAGAACAACTTCTTCAACTACCATCGTGTTGAACGGCTTATTAAGCATTTGAGGACAGTTGTTTAACTGAGAAAATATTAGAAAATGAAATACTGAAAGGGAGCATGTCAGTGACACTGGTGGTAAGAGTTTTTTTTCTTGTTTTTTTCTTTATAATACAGTATCACGCCATTCCTTCTCGCACAACAGAAGCTTTTTCATTTTTCTAATCATATTCCTGCTTCTAAATTGCTTTTATTTCTCTGTTATTATTCTTAGATTCTGTCTTTGTCACTCAGTCTCTTCCTGCTTCCTTACGCATCTTCCAGCTGAACTGCTTCTTACCTCCATGCACTGCTTATCTATATTCATTTTTAAAAATTTCCCTCTTGTTTTGCCTGAGAACAAAAAACCACTTAGCATGCACAACCAAAAAAGAAATGTTGGTATTAGTCTGGTATTAGTGAAGACTGGAAGCTGGAAAAAAAAATTCATTGTTTATTATCTTTGTGATGTTGTGTATTACTAGGACAAAAATATTTGGACATTTCTCAAGTACTGTATTATTCTTGTTGCAAACACAACAATAAGGAGATCCAGTGATATGAAAAATGTTTAAATGTTATAGTTTTTTTTTTTAATTCATTCAAGAACTTCTTTACTTACAATCCACAGTGACAATTCCTATTCAAAGACGTTCACCACCCTAGAATTGAAATCAAAGGTTGTTTTACCTGCTCCCCCCTCCTCAGCGAATTGGACGTTGCTGTGACTCGTGCCACCTCCCTTTTCTCGGTCCATGTGACCTGATGGACGCAGGAATGCGTCGCCTTCCAGCTCTGCTTTCACTGACAAACAAAGACGCCACATGGATGAGAACCCTCCTTTGGTTGACCCTTAACCCCTCTGGGTGACTATTGGTTGATCCTTTCCTTCACCTTTTTCTCATGGTTCTTTTACTTCTCAAGAAGGAACGCCCAGCTGAATGGCTGCCTGGTTAACTTTCAGTGATATGCTAAGAGTAGAACCCAGGGTAGTGTCTCTAGGTTCTGTTTCATTATTGTTTCACGGCTCTGCCTGGACTCCTGACCAGTGGGCTGGACATTCCTGCTGCTCCTCATCCTCCTTGGTTAATCAGATATGAAAGTGAGAGGCGGAGAGCTGGCTGGCTGTATGTCTGAGTGAATGTGTGTGTATATACAGAATGTGACTGTATATTTTATGGTGTGGGTGTTTATACACGGGTTGTTTGTGTATAGGTGTGTGTCTATAGGCTGTACATACAGGGGTGTGTGGTGGTTTCTCTTTTCCTCTCTTTGTGTGCGTGTGTGTGTGTGTGTGTATGTGTGTGTGTGTATGGTTCGATGTGATGTGTGTTTCCGAAACACAGGATGAAATTGACACCTTTACATGGCAGGGACACTGGAAGAAAGGGAGGTTCACAGGACAACACGGAGGACCAGGAGCACCTTAGAGAAGCACACACAGAGGTGCTAATTGCACAAAAGTGTAAATTTTCTCCTGCAGATACAGAAACATGTACAAACATCTGCAGACCCTGACACTCAGATACACAGAATTGCACACATGCACACCCACACACACACATGCACACCCACACACACACACACACACACAGAAAACTTACTTGATTGTACTGGCAAATTTAAGCTCTGTCTCTGCTTTAAGCACCTCGTCTCTCTGACTTTCAAAAGCATCCACACGTAGCTACACATTTGATACATAGACATTCACTTACTTTGTCAATCTTTCTCTTGCTTTTTCAAACCAGCTGAATCATTTTGAGATGTTTTGGTGTGACCAGGCAATTTCTGTATATATAGAGTGGGTCTTTATATGACATCTTCATTACTTTTATTGATTCTTCTTCATTTTTAAGAAACAACAAGTATAAATAAGTATGTACCATAAAGCACATATACAGAGCATACACCCCCACCTAACACAAAGAGCACATAGATACATGCACATACATTTTGGTTTACAATCTTTTTCTTTTGCTTTCTACTTTTGGTTGGGCTGTACTTTAAACTGTGTGACACGCTCATCTTAAAATCCCAAACACTATCCTCTTTAACTAATGCTGCCGACTCCTCTCACTCTGCATTTCTTAAGGTAAACATCTCTTCGGTGACTCCCATGAATCTCTTGGGAGTGGCCAAGTAGCTCAAGAACTCCCGAGATCAATAGAGGCAGAAGTGCCTCTCACTTAAGGTGATGGCTGAATGTATTTTTATTTAAAATGTCCCACTTGTTGACTCTCTATCTATAATCTGATCACCCTTTCCTGTATACAGTCCATTTATTCCCTGTGGACGGCTTATCCCCGTAAAGGCCCCGTCCTTACCCGCAATTCCTTGACTCACTTGTTCTTCATTTATTTAGGCCCCTCGATAAGCCATAAACTCCCACACCCCAGTTGCTATATTGAGGTTTAAGTGGACAGACATTCGGGGACATTGTATATATTAACCGAAAGAGTGATTATCAAAGTGTGCGTTGCCGCTCTACATAGATTTTATATGAATGTTGGTATTCTGATGATGATGACAATAATGATGAATGTTATGATTATTCTAATGACTATTATAATTATTACTTTGATTTTATGGAAAACATTTCTTTCTGATGCAGTTGATGGCAATTTCTTTCCTTTTTTGTGAATAAGCGGAAGTTTATATTTTTCAGGTGGTAGAATCCTGGAGATTTAAATAATGAATTAATAAATTAATAAATTCAATACATTTGAAATGTGATTTTGGCACTTTTGTCAGATTATTCCACAAACGTAAGAATTGGCATTAACATTTATTGTGAAAATTTGTTTCAGGCTTGTTATTAAATGCTTCAAAAACACCTTTTTAAATCATTCTGAAGCCACATTTTGGTCTCCTCGTTTATGTGAACTGGTTGGGGACCTGCCCAATGTGCAACATTCCATCCATCCTCCCACAAAGTACACGGCAGGGAGCACCCAGAATGGGACACCAGTATTTCCCTAGTCAAACTTTATTACATTTTAAAATTCAACTCTCTAACCTAACAATAATATAAGATTATTTGCTATTTGCCGAAAAATATGGAGATAAAACGTTTAGTCACTTCTACTTGTTGCCTTCGTGTGGCTCTGATGCACTTGTTACATTGTATGGGAGAGACGCGGCCATTTACTTGGGGGCGAAAAGCTGAGCTGCTAACTGTAGCTAACAGCAAAGCAGATTACGTCATAGGGCATTTGTAAAAATTGTGGGAGTCTAGCTGTAGCAGATACCAGAAGCTTCTAAAACCCAAACAAAGACAATGGCGAGTCAGTCCCAAGGCATCCAGCAGCTTCTGCAAGCCGAAAAGCGTGCAGCTGAGAAGGTCTCCGAAGCGAGGAAGAGTAAGTGACGCATCTTACGCTTATATACTACCAAAAAGGCTGATTGTTCTGGAAAGCCATGCAAAACAAACTACATCGTCAAATTTTGGGGTGCTTCAGATATCATAAAATGTAGCAATGGCATATGGCAGGCATCACATCAAAATTAAACATCCGTATGAATAACGCAAAAATGGCCAAGGATGTATGATACGTACTAATAAAAAACAACAGTCGACCTATCCAATTCTCATGCATATTAGTTATAGTTTTTATAATATAATTGCTTTTTATCTTTAATATGTCCGAATATATTCCGTCGTCAAATATCTTCGTATCCGCAGTGGCGCTCATGTGGTTGTGTAACTGTATGTATGGGAAAGGAGTTCGTCACGATACAATGAGCAATGAAGCTGTCGCAGATGGGTGAGATGAACGTGATTCAAAAACAAGCATCGTGAGCCTGCCGGTTAAGATGCGCTGCCTGTTAACTGGGTTTGGAAAAATTTTGTATAAATTACATGTGTCAATGAAGAAGAATCCGCATGTTAAACGCTCCGTCCATCCATCCATCCATCCATCCATTTTTCATATCCCCAACCAAGTCTCTCCCAGACAACACAGCACGTGGGACACCCTTGCCGTGTTTTCAGTCCATCAAAGGGAATGCATCCACAGAATACAGGGAATTAAGACATTTGTATGTTTGTGTGAAGTTTGCATGTTCGCCCTTTGTTTGGGTGAATGGACCGTGATACCTTATGGTGAAAAATACACAAGCCAAAAATATATTAGTTAAACATAATAAAGAGCACATATTAATTAAGTGAAAAAGATGAAGTGCAAATTTATTTACAGATACATTAATGTACATACATAGATGTTACATTTCTGCAGTAGTACTTGTGTAAACCCGATGTATTTGAGACATTCAATGTATAAGTTCAGGTTTACTCATGTCGGTTTTACGTATGCTGAAAGCTGTCTGCACATACTTTGAACTTCTGCAAAACATCAATTTTCATATATTTTTCACTACTGGAGAAGTTTGGGTGAATATTTTGCAGGCTTTTTTTCATTTTGCCCTTCATATGCCATAAAACCAGACTAAATCTGCTATTGCACAGTAAGAGTGTGAGGAAACTCGCGAGGCGGCAGCTTCCGGTCCATGGGCTGAAAGAGCTGTGAGCTAAACGCTCCTTGCTGCCCGTCCAGGGAAGAGCCGGAGGCTGAAGCAAGCGAAGGAGGAGGCGCAGGCTGAGATCGAGCAGTACCGGCGCGAGAGAGACCGGGAGTTCAACCAGAAGCAGAGCACAGTAAGAGGGAGAGGCCTCGTCATTCAGAACATCAGCTGTGTCACATCTCTACTGTCCAAGCTTTAGAAGCTTTAGATGTTCACAAATGAAGGAAGACATGATAAACATTCAAGTCACATAAACTTTCATTGTTATACATAGCTTATGGTTACACACTAAGGGATAAATTGTCATTCAAGTGAAACCTGAGATTATTACATGTTGTCACATTTAAGATTATATCCATACATATATGTATGGCAGGACAGTTTTCGGGCAATGTGCCAATTGTCAAGGGTCAGAGGTCATCTTAGGTTGAAGTGATGCTAAGCATGAATGATGCTGAGCGTGTAGCATGGAGTGGGTGGGAGTTCACAGTCAAATTGCCCGCTGCTTTATGTATCGGATGCATTATAAAACAGCCACCAGGATATACACACCCCCTCTCTCCCTCAGGTGTTAGGGTCACAAGGCGGCCTGTCCTCTGAAGTAGAGCAGCAGACACGGCAGAAGATCCAGGCCATGAACAAGAGTTACCGTGCCGACCGGGAGGGGGTTCTGAGGCACCTGCTATCCCTCACCTGCCAGATCAGCCCCCAGATCCACTGCAACTACCGTTGCACTTCCTAGAGAGGCAGACAGAATGAGACAGAGCGAGGCTGTGAACACAGAGGCAGAGACAGGGCGAGGCTGTGAACACAGAGGCAGAGACAGAACAGGCACTTGGACAGGCCTAGGGAAAGCAGCTAAACGGGCAGCACTTAGGTTTTTATGGGAATAAAGAGGTGACTGCAAACATCATTATCACATCATCCCTCTGTCAGGTCTGCAGATGTTGTATCCTGGTGAACATTGTGATAAATTGCACCAGATCCTTCTCCTGAGTCGACGTCTCTCCAATAATCATCATACGTTATACCAGTGGGGAGATCTCATGTGTGCAGGCAAAGGTGCCTGTGAGTCTCTTTTAGTTGTCACTGTGGCTTAGATCACACCCAAGCAAATGTGGAGTAATGTATGCAGGGTTGATTATCCTCGTAGTTGTGTTTGAATTCTGCTTCCTTTGCCTGCGTGTTGCCGTTTCTAGGGCCGGCAGAGAATCGGTATTGCAGGAAATATCACACCTGTCGTCATCTGTGTCAGTCAAAGCCCACATCTTAGGCTGGCTGTCACCGGAATGCCAAGCCGTTGTTGATTTTGAAGTAAACATAAATGAACAGTCTTCACGATGTTCCGAGTCCTGTGCTGTCATTAAATTATTAGCATGAACTGTCAAACAGGGTTTTGTTAAATTCTGGCAACTTTCTGTAAGGTGTTGCATAAGCATGGTAAATATTACATGGTGGGTATAGCCTAATTTTTCAGTATCTAAAATGTATCCAGAGACTGCAAACCTTTATTAGTTATAAAAGCATGCATTTTTAGCTGGTATTTTTTCTGTGAAAGAATCTCTGGTTGGGGCAGATTTAATATGTCGGATCTTGACTTTATTGGAAATGAAAATTGTATTTTCCCAATACAATCCATCGAAAATAAAGTGTGTGTGTCTGTGTATGTATGTGTATATATATACACACGCACTTGCTCTGCATATTGTATGCATCTCTTTTATTGTATTATTTCCCTTAGAAAATGGACAACTTTAGCTCTGTCAATTGCACCCCCTCGGCCAGGGCTCCTCATTGGTTGTAGTGTAAAAGATACAAAACAAGTGAATTATGGGAAAACATTTCATTTAGTAAATGACACACTGGTAAAACACATTATTCTCACATTAATAGAAAGCAAGCGAAGGTTAATAAAAAAAACTTAGAAAGGGCGCGTTTGCATGGCATTGTTTAAAATAAATCTATGTGGTTTAAATGGCGTAAAAATAAATAGGATCACGGAAAACTGGGGTTTGAGACCTTGTCACATAAGGCGGCCTGAATTGCTGAGCGTGTGTCAGGGTAAAAGCAAATAATACTTTAAAATAAAGGGAACTTATTACAATTATGTCATAATTAACGAACTCCATGAAAATCACCCACCAAATGTCGCTAAAATATTGGTAACAACGGGTCACCAATAGGGGGCAGTGTGTTTTTGCGCATTTACCTTCTCACTGAGCTACTTCTCGTGTTGACCCGGGAGAATGTTGCCGCCTCTCATGGTATCATGCACGTTTACAATCTGTTCCTTTAATTGTGTATAACTGCAAAAATGGATTTAGCTGATAGGACACTTAGCTATATACATCCTGGAACCCACGCCCTGGTTTATAATTCAAAGTGCGTTTGCCATCAGGAACAAAGTTGAAGACGAATTTTTTAAATAATATTTTTATTAAAACACGTCAGTTCTCTCCGTAATTCATTCCTCCTTTACCCGTCTATACGCCCTAACGTAGAGGCGTTAAAGGCAGCTATTCTGTTTTATACCTCTTTTATATTCACACCTACCCCCCCCCCAAAAAAAATAAATAAATAAAATAAAAGCATAAATTAGCAAGTAATTTTTCATGCCTCTGTGTGAATTACATACATAACATTAAACTTACAAGAGTATTTACTACTGGGTAAATAAATATTTGCTGAAATATAAAGCATAAAACTGCTGTACGTCTTGCTACCCAATTCTGCTATTCTCGATGGACGAATTGTTTGTGGCAGGTAACCTAAGCTGACGTCTTCCGGTTCCAGCAAAACGAACAGGAAGTTCCTGTGTGTGAAACAAGGGTGTATTGTGCCCGGTGAGGGCATTATCAATGTTACGAATCAAAACCGTGCTTTAATTAATTATTATTATTATTAAATTAATAATAATAATAATGAAGATTTTAATATGTCAACTTTGTTCTGAACCCTCTGATTACATCTCACTGTATGTTTGCCAAAACACAGAAACCCAGTGAATCTGTGATATTCAGATGGATGTCATTACACAACATGAGTGATAAACCATGAATGCTGTGTTATGTAAAGAAAATGGTTTAAAAATAATCTTTCTCAGTTTACTACAGATATCTTCTTATAAACATGTTTTTCCTATAATACTCTGATGATATAAAGGAAATGAAAATCTAAACAGACAGGACTTTATATGAGCTGAGGTAAAGAATTCCATTATTGTCAGTGTGCCGTTATTCAGCACAATGAAACTTAGTCTTCACAGGGTCAGGCGTTTATCCTGCATCCCTGGAGGAATTTTTCGGGGTTACAGGTTTTGCTCAAAGCCCCAATGATGATGCCCCAACCCGTGTCACGCAAGCACTTTGAACTGGCGACCTTCCAATCATAGCCACATAGGCCTAGCCTGCAGAACCACGCAAAATTTACAGTAAGTGTAGGTGCCAGTACAGAACTGTAAATAAACAGTACGTAATAGTTGTCACGTCTCGCTCCGAACGATCCTCGTGTGTACCATGCCACCTCGTTACCCTGTTTTTTTACCTGATTGTCCTCACCTGTGTCTTGCTCTGACCAGCGTTTCCCCTGTATTTTAGTCCATGTCTTAGGTCAGTCCGGCAGATCCGACATTGACGTGCTGTCTGCTGTGCCATCCATCCTCAATAAATCCCCGTTTAACTCGACTTTCTGGCTCCTCTCCCCTGCTTATCCGCTCGCCCGACCACGAAGTGCGACAGAATGTCGAATCTCTACGTAAGCACAAAGCAGCACGCCGAGCACCAGCGGCTCAGTCTGTATTCTGGTGGTCCCAGCCTGAGGTCCAGGATGACCCGGTAGCCCTGGAGCTGGTGGAACAAGGCGCGAGCCTCCTGGAGAAGGAGCGCCCACCCAGCTAGGTATACCTGCTCGCAAGAGCGAGGAAATGCCTCGGTTGCTTGAAATGCCAGTTTACCGAGCAATGGGAAAAGCACGTCACATGGAGCAGGGGCGCAGCATCGGAGCTGGCTCCATCTTCCGCCGCAAGCGGCAGGAAGAGCAAGCAGCGGACGATGTGAGAGTGGCGGAAAGAAACTACTCTCTTCCAGGCCGGGAACAAATCGCTGGTAAGTGGATTAGCTCAGTGAAGGACGCTATCCCGTGGGTCCCCAAAGCCATTAAAGGAGCAACGCATGTCCTGCCTGCATCTGTCCTGCTAGCGCCTGTCTTATGGTGGAAGAGGAGGAGCTCGAATGGGACCCTATCTTCTGGGCCCTGAGAACACTAGGGGGGAACAGACTTCTCCACCTCAAACCCCTAGAGGTGGAGCCCAACTGGGTCCCTGCCTGTCGGTGTCCCGAAGAGAAGGGGACACAGACGGCGGGTCCGGGCCCCTCCCGTCCCGCTCCCTGGCTCGCCCGTGAGGCCCCTGGCCGTGGTCCGTTGGCTGCCTGCGGGTCCTCTGGCTCTGGGTTGGCGGTCGCCGCTGGGTCCCCCTTCG
>JABFEA020000050.1:11525698-11537390 GCA_019775915.2 Cyphomyrus plagiostoma
GGATTGCCTACAGTGTGCGAGCCATCCAATAGACTGTCATCTCCAATAGACTGTCATCTCCAATAGACTGTCATCTCTTCCATGGTGTCCCCGCCTTGTACCCAGTGTTTGCTGATATGTCCTTCAGCCTCACCACAGCCCTACATTGGAAAGACTTGAAAAATGATGTATGGATGGATGCATTCTGGAACTCAACCAATATTGAAGGATGTTGTAACTGCCTTTAAAATAATAATGAATATTGTTTAAGCTTCAGGGATGGAATATTTTAGCTGTGTAAGGATATGCGCTAATTCATTCACATACCTCTGCTCCCAAAAACCCGGCCAATCTGCAGCAGGTTCAGGAGCAGAGGAAGGTGACGAAGCGAAGGAGGAAGAAAATGAAGCAAAGGAGGAAGGATTTTCACAGTAAAATCTCCCGCATATGTCAACAACAGAAAAGCCTCAAAATGTTTTTCTTAAAATTGGTTGCAAAATCGTGAAAATGAGGAAGAAATGTCTTATCTTGTGTAATATCGTGCGTGATCCAGTAGAGTGAGAAGGGTAGTTATGTCTTAACTGATTCATCTTCAATTTCACGTTGAGGAAGCTGATGTTTTGGTGTTAGGACTGACATTTCTCTTTGGATACCATTTACAACGTAGCTTCCTCATAGATCCTTTAGTGTAGCACTGCACATGCAAATGTATCCTCTGCTTGTCCATGTCATGCTTGTGTCATGTGTCCAGTATGTTATAAACTAACCCGCCACACAAGATTTTCCACGTACCTGAACAAAAGGAATAGTCTTATCTAACTCACGGTGGAATGCGTTGACGACTGGTATTAAGTATTAACCGGCCTTTTGAAACACCTATTTTGTTTGAGAGGTTGGTGAAAATGGAAAAGTAGCAGCATTCACAAGGTTCGCCGGAGCTAAGGAGGAGAGAGGGCCATGTAGAGAAAGGTGGCCATTATCCAGCAGCTGTAACAAGGTTTAAACCTGCTGTCACCAGTCACTTTGGCTAATCTGAAATCCTGTAATTGTACAGACAAAATCATACAGTCGCAATGCGGCAAAATCATTCATGTCATAGATGAACAAATATAATGGTACTGTGACCAAAATCTATTTATTGCATATTCCTGTCCATTCAATTTCATTGCCCATTTGCACCACTGTATTTTAACTGCATTTTTCTGGCTTATGTCCCAGTATGTCATGTTTAAATGTGTTATATATTAAATCACATATATTCGTTCTATTTAGTACTGTTTGTGTGTGAAGGTTATCCTAGGCAGCAAAGGGCAGAATGCTGGGTACACCCTGGGCCAGATGCCCGTCCATCACAGGGCATATAGACAGTGTGTGGGCAGTGTGTGGCTCACTGGACAAAGCGTCTGCGTGAAGGTTACTGCTTTAAGTGTGGCCTCAGCAGAATAGTTACATCTGCGGGCCCTTGAACAAGGTCCTTTCCCCCCCAACTCTGTGGTGCCACTGCCTGTGGCTGCTAAGCTTCCTCTCTCCAGCATGTGTGTCACGGAGAGTAAAATGGCTGGCAGGGTTGTCAGCTGGCTGGCATGAGATGTTCCATTCCAGACAAGTCTGCACACACATGTATGTAACAATTTTATCACCTTGTAAATGATCTTTAGGGTTTACAAACTACCTCAACACTTTTGATGTAGTAGCAAATTTTAGGTTTATAATAGAATAATAGAGATTTGCTTGAAGACTTCTTGTGTGAGCGTGAGAGTGTGAGTGTCACACCAGACCGCCCTGGCCGCCCTGGATAGGTGAAAAGAGATCAACAAAGTGTCATCATTATTATTCACTAAGGGGAATTTAGGGACAATTTCACCTAACTGCATGTCTGTGGATTGTGGGAGAAAACCTGGCTGACACAGGAAGAACAAATAAACTTAACAGGCAGAGCAATGTGAGATTTAAGCCCCCCCCCCCTGCAGTGGTGCAGCTCTGAACTGCAGTTCTCTTACTGATAAATTAATATCATTTTAACGTGAATTCAGTCTGACCCCAGGTCACCATGTCCCAGTCTCATCCCAAGTCAGCCATTACCCCGATGCAGCAAAAATCACTGTGTTTTCTCCTGCAATTATCATGAATAATAAGAAATGTAATGTAATGAGCCTCAATGTAATAACTATGTACTGGATTTATCGAGTTTTCATATTCTATGCTGAATGACAGGAACCAGGTCATGGGCGCCCAAAGCCAATGTCAGGTGCCCTGATTAATCAACTGGGGACATCCTGTTCCCTGATCCATTGAAGTTTCTAATCCTGTAATAAACTGGCTTCATTAGCACGATAACAGTTGATACATTTCTGATTCCACATGCAAATCACAGCAACGCAATTAATAAACTGGGACCTCAGATCTGTAAATAGCAGAAGCTGAACCGAGAGCAGCTAATACCAGTGGGACCAGTTCCATCACTGACATCCAAGCTGCGAAAAAACTGTCCGGCAAATGATCAATTACATCAATGACAATTACACTTTTATAGCGAAATTATGAATTACATCAATGACAATTACGCTTTTATAACCAATTACCTTCTCGTTTCCGCATCCCTCTTACAGAGGGGCAGTGACAGCAATAGCCTGAGGCCCGGAGCTGGGTGGGGCCCCCAAGGGCAGCCAATCACAAACTACTTTGCAATGACAAATCTGCTTTATTTGTGTAACGTACGTTATTTTTGTAAAGTATTTATTTGTGCAAAAGTGAAAATAAAGGTCTTGTGCTTATTAAAGTCTATTACTCAATATTATTCATTTTTCCATGGCAGGGGAGGGAGAGCGAGGGGAGTTTTCTTGCCTAGTGCCCCAACAGTCCCTAGAATCACCTCTGCCCTCTTTTTACCTTATTGACTTAGTAGGAAGCGCCAAGGCCAAAGAGACCACGGATCTGAGGTTCTCCTGGATGGACCTTCTGATACATACGCCCTGTATCGCAAAGCTTCTCGCTTAGCTGGATGACTTGTCGGTACCCCAGTTGAAACTTCATTCCCTTACATTTAGCCCAAACTACCTTAAATCCAACACATTATCCAGCTAAGCAAAACACCCAGCTTGGTGACACATTTCCTCGGTATTAAGAGAGGGAAGATTTAACAGTCTTACAGGCCGAAAAGAACATCTGCAAATGTTGCATCTATAACATTTTATTTTATGACTGAATTGCATTTTATGTTTAACAATTCTCATTGACACAGTTAAAACAAGTTTCATTTACTTCATATTAAAACAAATCACCTACAAAACAATTATTAAAGTGTACAGTTAGAATATTTGAAGTGATTTAAGTTACATTAGCACGGTGTCATCACAGATGTGACACTTTAACCCCTGGTTGTCAGGGAAGCACCATATATGAAAAACATAAACACGTTGTGTATGCTATATGAAGCTCATCTAGCTGTGTCTGAAAGGCGCGTGTGAAACAAAAAAACGGAAATATTAAAATAGATACACGGGGTATTCCCATTGTTTTAGGGGATCAAAAGCCGAACACTCTAAGTACAGAGCGATCCGGGCCGTGCAGAAGAGGGCACACAAAGCGTCTTTTATGGCACCGACCAATGGGAGCGGCCGTCGCGTTTCGGGGGGCGGGGCCTCCAGCGCACACTTTTAATTCGTCTGCAAAGGAATCCCTAGTTAGAGAAATTACTCACTCTGTACATAATTAATTTTAAATAGTTACTTTTTATGGAGCTCTAGCAGTACTGCAAACAGCTGACTCGTTGATTTCTTCCACACTCCCATCCTTGTCAAGGTATGACCAGATATATCTGAAAACATATAGCTCACGACAAAGATAATCGTTTTCACTGGTTTCACTATTCTGATGCACTGGTTTTGTTGGATGAGGGTTGTGATCGCTGCATGCAGAGTCGCTCGGCTCACGTCGTTGTTTTTAATTGCCCGTTGATTTTAAAGCACTTTTTGTTCTGAATTTGCTGTTGCAGAAGTCTCGGGGTATCAGGGCGCCTGGAGGTAAGATCTCACGAGAACTGGCGGAAAATATGAATCAACTCCCAGTTTCCCTGCCACTTGGTATTTCGTTTAACTGGGCGTTGGTACAGCTTGTCTGCTGAGACGGTTTGCGAGTTCGCGTTCATTAAAAACTGAAATTACAAGCTAGTAATTTGACATTCAAGTGTTTTTTAGTTGCACAGCTTCATTCAGTATTTATTTCCATCTCTTACGGTGAAAGATATTGTTTAAAATATACGGGTAAAAGTTTGTCTCAGGTAAGCACAACAGTTGGATTACAGTGTTACACTTTTTTTTTTAACAAAAGCAGAAAGGGTTTCTGTTCCAATGACTTTCCATTCTGGCAGTGGTGGTGTCATATATCCCGGAAGATTTGTTTTGTTATTATTTAACCCTAAAGCATTTTCTGAACAGTTAACTACGTAATTAGACCATCCTCAGTTCACGTATATGAAACCGCCTCCTTATACGTATATACTTCATATTCAGTTGCTGCCTGGTAAAGATGTTTGAGGAGTGAATAGCGAGCCCGCAACTCACCGAAGTTTCTTAATCTTTCTTTGGACCGCTTACGACCACGTTACTCCAGGGAAAAATAGCAAAGGTTAAATCAGTTCAGTGAATGAGTAAGCGGTTAAGTCGAGTGCTTAATTGCCTAGGCAGGCTTAAACCTAACAAAAGTGCAGCTCTATGGCAAGGACAAGCTCAGACAGATACGGGACAAGTGTGAGGGTCACGGGTGACAAGTAGAATCGCGCGGTGCCGCTGCCTTGGGCCTTTCGGCAGTGGAGTTCATTTGCCTGGTGTCTGGCATCGGCAGTAAAAATAGATCAGTTACGAAGCCGTGGGAAAGTGAACGGTTCACGTATAATGATCAAATGTAGCTTGATATCTGTAATCCTTAAACTGCAAATGCAAGATGATAAAAGATTGATTGACAGGTGACTTAAGTACCAAATATTCGCTCCCACTGCCGCAATGGGGTTTTGCAGATAAGGCCATCAAGAGCTTGTACAGTATAGCCATGCGAATCCGATACTACAAATGGATGGATGGTTGATGTGGGCTGGGGGGCTGTGCAAACGAAATTTGTGGGTACGCACCATTAAAAAGTGACACGAGAAAAAAAACACAAACATATTAATGATCTTAACTTCATGTGACTATTATACATTTAAACATGTGCCGCTAACCTTGCTTACTGTTGCTGTATGTGGTGAATGTCACAACATAACTAGCTGATGATCTGTAGGGTAATCGGTAGATGGCAAGCATGATGAGGGATCGGAGGGGATTGAGATCTGTTGGAGAAAGTTAACTCATTGGCCATATTACATTTTTACAATATATTGCCTAAATTGGCACTGGTTGCAGGTGTTTGGTGATGGAAAGCTTGCAGTGATTTCAGGGCCAAAGTTACAGCCTGGGTCCTTGCTGGTTCTTGGCTAGGGACTCTGGCCATTGGCTCAGTAGCTCAATCCTCCCCCTGGAAGATTTGGTTGTGGTTGTTGCGACATGAGAGAGAATGTAAATCTTTGCTTTCTGTTAGGTGTTTTTTTTAATTGTGTGCTGTTATGCCTGGCAGAATTTCAAGCCTGTGAAAGACTCAAATTCCTTTTTATGTTCAGTGTTTCCCAGGAAAGAAAATGCACACCTGGCATCTTTGTATGACTGGTACCCCGACTGGTACCACACTGAGCTCTCGCTGGATTTTATTTCAGCACGACGGGGAGGCCAGTTACTTGTGAAAAAGAGACTGCTCTTCTAGGAGAGGGGTGGGTGGGGCTGTGGATTTATTTAGTCACTTGGAGCCCTAAGTCCGTGAGGTGTCCTACGCTTCACACATCACGTATTTCCAGTAATGAAAATGTCTGGGCCATGTTACGTGCTGTCAGTGTCTCACCCCTCCCGAGGCTGTTATGACAAGTCGTTTTAGTTTCACACACGATATTTTTCATTGGAAATTAATATTCCCGAGATGGGTTCCACTAGCGGTTCATTCTTTCAGTTGAAGCTTGAGGAACTTCTGCAGTTCTTGCACAGCTGATTGACATGTTCCTTCTCTGTTGCATTTGGCGGACACATTAAAAGTGAAGCGACGTATACTTTCATGCATTTCTACATTAGTGTATTTTATTGTATCCTGCCTGAGGTTACACCTTTGCCACAGATTTGAACTGGCAGTCCAATCTAAAAATCTGCATCTTTAACCATTGCGCCACCTACTGGCCATATAGATTTTGGGTCCATATGGGCTTGTACTGTTCATTTCTCAGATGGAGTCTTTTTGTTTCAAATCTGTTTACAGATAAACGTTGTCCTCTGTACACCGTGGTATAGACAGTTCATGTTGTGCTAAAAGTTACCTCGTATTCCAGGTGTATTTTTTAGTTTTCTAAAAATGTGAGGTTTTTGTTGTTAGTCACGTCGATGTTTTTGGAGGCAGTGAATCAGCGACACTGATCTCTTCAGCAGGCAGCTCAGTAGCTCTCCTTCCTTACGCTGTCCATCTTAACAGGGCGGTGTCCTGTCGGCCAGGTTTATAACATCGTGGAAAGGAAAATAGGCTCTTAGCCTCTGTTGGTGCGTGAGGAGGTTTCCGACGGGCATCGCGGGGGGGAGATGTCCCCTGGTCTCTGCCAGTCCGCCGTTCCGTGCAGCAGGAGTTATCGCCGCCCGTGTGTAGCTGCATTCCAGCGTCTGGCTGGATCTTCTGCTTGCTCGACAAAATGTTGCCAGATGCTGCTTTTCGCGGCTACGCTCGGATAATCGAGTCTTATTATTCTAACTCTATACTGGCCTCAGAAAGCGGTAAACTTGTGTGTGACTTTGGGGATTTAATGTCCCCCTCAATACCATCGTCCCGCATTGGGGTTTTCGGTTTGCAGGTCTGTTAAGTGAATATAAATACCAAAGCTTTATGAATCATAATTAAAGCAAGCTGGGAGTGCCGTGGTTAGCAGTAGGGTTTTGGGGAAGTAATTCTGCTGGATTTTGTTCAATAAATCTCTACGATTTGGCTGGTGATTGAGAGCATTGACAGGCTCTGGTTTAATACACCGCATTAGGACTGTGGTCGCAGCGGCAACTGTGACAGTAATGATAGTTAGTTATAAGCATTGATTGTTAATTCCCATATGAGAGTAGTGAGGATAATCACAGCTTTAAAGAAAGACAGCTGTCCAGTTGATAGGTGACGCTGTTTTGAGGAGAGCCCTGTAGATATAGGGGTTCAAGAGCAGGTCCCTACTTGGTGGATCTCGGTCATGTTCTGTTAGACAGAATCTCTAGGGTGTGAATGACACGGTCGACTGTGAACTTTGACCTTTGGCTAATATCTCCCTGGAGATGGCGACCTCTTCTGAGAGGCAGACAGAGGCAGTGCCTCCGTTTGATCGAGTCATGCAAAGGAGTTATAGGAATTTTGGAGAGGAGCCCTGAGGAAGCTCGTGATTAAGAAGGTGATTAAAGGCGGCACGATGAGTAATTAGACCGAGCGCTCGTGATCTTCAGAGGTTAAGTGGGGGAGGAAAAGTCACCCCATCAGTGTCAAAAATGAAAAAACCTCAAGCTGGTGTGTGTTTCCATGAACAACTGGGATAATTATAAAGTCAACAGAGGTCAATCGTTACATGAAACTTCTGGGAAATGACCTCTGTGTTGTTCTGTAAGCCACACAGGTGCTAGAAACATCTGGACTTTTTTTGTGAAACCAGCACATTTCTACAACACAGTGTCAGATATAAGCGCTGCAGCCTGCTTGCTGTGTGCTGGAAGCCAACAGAATATTTATAATACCAGCATGCTGGAACTGCAGACCCCAAATAAATGAATTGCTCTCATCTCCACCATAAGATCCTTCCTCTCAAAGCTGTCTGCAGAGAGGACACAGCATTATGTTACCAGCCATCCTCATTTGTCCCAGCATTCGCAGGCTTTCAGTCACATTTATCATTTTTATTCACGTTCTGGAAGATATTAGCATCCTTCTAACATACAAATAGAATTATGGCCAAGGGAAACGAATCCCCTCTCCCGTCTATGTTTGAATTACATGAGGATTATGGGTGAAAATGCTATTACAGTAAACGGTAAGGAATATTCTGTCATTTAGTTGCCGCCGTCGTATGGTTTTCTTCATGGCGTGAAAGTTGGTTTATGTTTCACTGGATGGGGTGCGTCTGTTCTGTTAGAATCTTGCCTTGTGCCAAACAATCCATGTCCAGATATGGGAAAGTGCAGAATCAACGATTGCTGCTACGACAGTGAATTTTTAAAGAGCTGGCCTCGTGTAATTGATATGGATTTTGTCTTAAGGGCTCATGGGCGTGTGTGGATGTTGTCATCTCCGTGGGCTTCGGAATCCAGCGGTGAAGGCCCCTCCTCTGCAGAGCTTGGCTGGCCGTCCAGTGGCCTGCCTGCGTCCTTCTTGGCCGCCCGCCCATTTTTTTTCTGTGTTCTGTTGTTCCTTTTTTAAAGAGAATGCTTTCAACTGCATTGCTGCCGAGACTCGCAGCTGTGATCTGTGCTCAGGCACAAACTCCCACCAAGACGTCCTACAGAAATAAGCATCCACTGTCAGTAACAGGCTCCTTTCTCCTGTGGGATGTTTTTTTTTTTTTTTGTGAGGGCAGTCAGGGACAAAGATATGAAAAAAGAACCTGTTGAAGCTTTTGGATTATAGTTGTCCTGAAGGAATTCAGTCACACAATACACTATTGTCCTGTCTACAAATGTTGTGGAGGTCCTGTCTTTCTGCAATACAGGATGTTATGTTTTATGTTACATAGCTCTTTTTCTTTATTCTAATAGTTCAGTAAGAACTCTGACACTCATTAAAATCAAATGCGTGGACATCAGGGCCTGCAGTAGTCAGACAGTCACCTAGGGCCCCCTCATTATGTATGTTGTGGAGGAAGTGATACCATCATGGATCGTCTTGGTAGGGGGGCCCTGCCAAGTAATGCTTCGCCTATAGGGCCTCTGAAAAGGTTGAGTCAGCCCTGGTGGGTAGAATAAAATAAGTCAGTTTGTCTTTGGAAATGTCGTGTCTAGGAAGGGGTCTAAATTTCATTGACTAGAGTCTCCCAGTGGCTGTGCATGTCTGTGACCCTTGTGGCACCCTGCATCTATTAATTCCCAGTCATCTCTTATCCAGTTGACGTTTTCTTGCAGTCTGTCTTGGGACCTTTCAGGGCTTCTCCGCCAGTTATTTAACCTCATGCGATCAACTGAACGCCATGCGTGAGAGGAAACCAGCGTTCGTGACGAAAGCCCGTGTGAGTTCAGTGGGACGCAAACACAGCAGGGACAGAATTTCAAACCCATCGCATGTAATGCGACGAGCCCAGTGCTTCCTGTTCCTGCGAAACATGCTCGTTTGATCAGCCGATGAGGCGCTTTTCCTGCCTGTAATGTGGCTTTTGGTTCTTGATGGAAATGGTTGCGTGGAATTCATCAGCTGACAAGACAGATATTTTCAAAGAATGCCCACGCAGTGAAATAAGGATTTCGGGATGTGGGTGACCCTGTTAGATCAATGCATTCTTACTGCAGAGCTGAGTTACTCTGCTTGCATTTCTGCATACAAGGACTTATTCAATAACGGAGTTTCCCTTTAAAGAAGTAGCTTATTACTTCTCTGAAACTGGGCAAAAACAGAAAATGTCTTTGTAACCACTGTAGACAGTTTGTGAAAGGCATGTCCTTGCCATGCTCATGTAGGTTAATGGTTTATGTTAGAGCTGTCAGGTAATTGGTACGTTGGACAAACTTTTGGGGGGAGCTGTAGACCTGATTGGTCCCCCCCGGTAGTGACATAACCCCTGCCTTTCCATCACTGATTTATTTAACTCGCTGTTTCCCAGTTTACTCGTGCTCACCTTGTCTGTGGGGAGTAGTGGTGTTACTCTTTAATGTGTTCCTCACCAGCACCAGTACTTCTCATTCTCCTGCTGAAAGTCCCTCGGGCTCCATTCACCCTGAAATGACTCCAGATCAATATGATAAAGTGATATAATTAAATGTATCCAGTCCTGTACAGTCAGCTTCCTGGTTTAAACTCATGCAGTTAGTACCGAGTCAGGTTTTTAACACCTTTAGTTGTTAAAGGTGTATATAGTTATAAATAAGACACCTTGAACTTTAAATCAAATTGACTATTTTTATATACTTATATCCATAATGGTTTCTTCATGCCATTAGTAGCAATTTAGCTACAAACTTGGGCACCACTTTACAATTGGACCACACTTATGAAGGGTTTGTAATCATAATTATTATTTAGGTTGTAACACTTTATAAATCATTAACAGACAATTATAAACAAGTTATAACACAGTTGTCTTTTTAGTAAAGAGTCACTATCATTTATAAGTGGTAAAATGGACCTTTATTGTGAAGTGGTGCCCCATATTGACTAGTAGAAGGCATTAATTGATTAATTTTTTATTTCTTTTATTTGAAAAGAAAAGGCTGTGTTGATCTGTCTCGCCGAGCCAAAAAAAATAGCTGAAAATGTACACAGTGTGGCTGACTCTGATAGAGTCCTGTTTTAACTGGGGAATGGCAACATCAGCAATAAAGTGTTATTTTGAAGCATAATTAAATGATTGCCAACATCTGCGCCAACAGCTGGCTGTTTCACTGTAGGGTTTGACAGGTGAATCCCCCTGAAAGAGTCACGCCCTGGTTCGACGTGCAGGGCTTCAGGCTCTGTGTTAAGGTGCGTTTTGGCCGATCTGTCTGTTCCAGGGTCCCCTTCATGGTGGGGTGGAAAGGCAGCATGTGAGGGCGGCGCCCACACTGAGTGAGCGATCGGCCCGGCCAGGCCAGACTACGGAGGAGGGGGGTGGGCTTGGCGCCTGACTGCAGCCATGCTGAGCATCAAGCTCCCCCAGCTGTTCAGATTCCACCAAGTTCCCAGGGTGAGCAGCTCCAGCCGACGATGATGAGCTGCACTAGATTCCTGTTTCTTTTCTTTTAGCGTTAGCATCCCAGGTCCCCGATGACCAGGGGTGTGCTGGGATTCCTACCAGCTGATCGGGGACGGATGTTAGGGGGGGATGACCCTAGGAAATAAATTGCATGAAATAATTTGCAGGTAATTTTTTTCATGATTTGTTTATCACTCCATTCTTAATGATGCTCCAAAATGTACACCGATGTTGAATGTTCAGGTGTTCTGGGAGGACAGCATCATCTCTGGGTACCGGCACCCGCGTAGCTCTGCCTGGGACTGCGTGCTGAGCACCTTACACATGACCAATGAGACCCTCAACATCTGGACCCACTTCTTGCCTACCTGGTACGTGTTCTCCATAACCATGTCCTGCAATGTGGACCAGGGGCGGATTAATGAACAGAGGACCCTATTGGCCATCTAGTATTTTATTTTTTTTTTAATATTTTTCAAAGTGATCCTTCATTGGTTGTTTAATTGTTTGCGAGTTGGCAATTGGTTAATACTGAATGGGAAAAGCAATTCTAAATGTATCTCTTTTTTGGCGCTCTCTTTATTCCGTTGCGTATTTTCTGGTGTGCAAATTTTACAAGGCTGATTTAATGACTTATGGCAGGAAAACCTTGCCCCAGTAAGAACTCTTTATATTCTTTTGCAATCTGCCCCTCTCTGTGACGTTATCTATGGTAAATGTGTGTTGAATGCACATTGTGGGTGGAGTTGAGATGCG
>JABFEA020000050.1:11537490-11566785 GCA_019775915.2 Cyphomyrus plagiostoma
TGCAATCTGCCCCTCTCTGTGACGTTATCTATGGTAAATGTGTGTTGAATGCACATTGTGGGTGGAGTTGAGATGCGTTGCCACATATGACCAATGTGAAAGCGTAACCTTGCCGGTTTGTTGTTCTTCTGATGTGTATCCCATCCTAGTTGCGTGCCAATCTGATGTAAAATGGCATGTCCTCCTCCCATGCCCACCCGCATGGCCGCAGGTACTTCCTGTGGCGTCTGACAGCCCTCTCCTCCTCGCTGGACTTCCTGTCGGAGAGCTACACCTGGCCACTGCTGGTGTACATGCTGCTGATCTGCCTGTACCCCTTTACCTCCAGCTGTGCCCACACCTTCAACACCATGTCCCCTGAAGCTCGCCACATCTGCTACTTCTTCGACTACGGAGCCCTCAGCCTCTACAGCCTGGGTGAGACCCGCGGTAGCAGCGCTCCATGGGGCACCGCGTCCCTCGTCTGGCTGATCTCCCCAGCTTTGTGTCGGGCCTCCAGAGCCGCAGTGAATATAATGCTTTAATTCTGTCATTACTGTCAGAGTTACTGAAAATCTGCTATGACTTTTACCAACACAGACAGACACTTCCAATAGTCAAGATTATTAGCTATTTATGGTGATGGATGCTAATGCTGCCAATCAGCAGAATTACCAGGGACAGCTTTGTGATGAAAGCAAAGTTGTTTAAACACAGATAAGAACAGCGACAATGAATGACTGCTAATGACCGAGGAGGCTGGCCAGTTTCCGGGGGCCTGTACATTCAGCCCCGTGAAGCCGATGGGAGAGGCCGCCTTTGTTTTCACAGATCGCTTGATAAAATGACGCTGAAGCTGTCCTGGCAGAATGGAAAACACAATCGTTGACTTTTTCTTCCTTTTTTTTTTTATTTTTAAAGTATTGATTCGACATTTTCCTAATGTAAGCCCATCAGTCCATAATTACCACTTCTAACTTTGGTGCACTCTACGCCATTATCGAACAATGGAGATTATTAATAATATTATCCATACAGGTCTGGTTTACATTAATCAAATGTGCCACTGCGTTGGTTTGCACAGCCGGGCTACATAATTACTCAACAAACATGCACAAAAATCCTACTTCTAAATGCCAATGTCCCATCTCATTGAGAAGTGTACATTACTAAGGATTTAATTATTAAAGCATGCACACATTTTTAAAAAGTAGAAAATCAATTTTTTTAATAGGATGGTGTAGCTAAGCCCAATTTCAAATAAGTCCCTGTTTGTCTGTCCAGGCTGTGCTATCAGCTATGGCTTTTATGTCATGCCTGACTGCTGGGTGAACAGCTGGCTGCATCGGTACTTTGTGCCCATCGCCGTTGGCAACACGCTAGTGTGCACTGGCCTGTCCTGCTACTCCAGGTGAGGGGTCCCACTCTGGGATAGGTTGACCTTTTGAACTTAAGTCAGCGCTGATTCAATCAGATTAGTCATGTGATGTGGTTAACCAAGTGCATATGATTCATTTTACGGCGTCTACTTTTTTTTTTTTTTTTTTTAATACCACCAAATCAACACATGAGATCACTAATAACCACCAGGGGGAGTTTGTGGTTTGCAAATATTTCATTGTTTACAGGGTGTGACTTGTGGAAGTCTTTAATGCACAAAGCAGGTTGGGTTTTTCAGTGCTGGAATGTGACTGACAAGCAGTGAGTGTTTGTCGGCTCTCTCTCCATCTGCAGGTTTCTCGAGCTGGATTTCCCACACAAGAGTAAGATCCTGCGCACTGCAGCCTTTGTCTATCCCTTCCTGTTTGACAATTCGCCTCTGTTTTACAGGGTGAGTCTCTGTGTTAAGATCTTTGTAGATATTTATGGAAAAACAAATACCAAGTAAACTTTATTAGCATGAGTGCCAAACTTTATATTTTTATTATGGAATCTGTGATGGCATTAATGAGTGAAAATCTCCACAAACGTATAAATGCAAAACTCTTGTCCCTTAAAAGACCTGTACTGGTTTCCCTCTGCTCACTGTATAATCAATATGTCCGGGTTGCAGGGAAAATGTGGTGGTCCTAGTTTTTGGTCTTTCTTGCATCTCCTGCACAATAGCCCTCATCTCCCTGTCCCCATTTTTTGACCAACCAGAACTCGGTGTAACAATATCTAGGCAAAGCAATGCTTGTTTCTGACACCTCAGGGGTGTTTAATGCTCTGAGGTAAAACGCTGTGCGCCCTGTAGCCCGTGCCCTGTGTAGGCCGTGCCCTGTGTAGGCCGTGCCCTGTGTAGGCCGTGCCCTGTATCGCCCAGTGTAGCCCGGGCCCCGTGTCGCCCTGTGTGGGCCACTTAGCCTTTCAGAACTGAAGAGCCCCGTGACCATGATCATGTGTCTGTGTGGGAAACCCCCCCACTCCCTCCCCCCCATCCCGCAATGTTCACAACCTGCAGCTGTATCCTCAGATCACCCCTTGTGACCCCCGGGGGAAGCTCCTTCCTCGGCAGCACACTGACACTCCTCCTCTATCCCTCGCTTCCTGGTCTAGCTGCTGCTTTGCTGTGTGGGCAGTTGCGCTCACAGCCAGGCTGTGGCCAGTCACTGTTACTACCTCGTCTTCGCCTTCCTCACCTGCTTCCTGTTTGCCTCCCACCTCCCTGAGCGCCTGGCCCCCGGGCGCTTCGACTACATAGGTACGTCTCCTTCCCAATGTTCTCTCCTTTTTTTGTTATACATTTTGGACTTTCAGGCTGTTTATTTTCCTGAGGTTCTTGACAGATTTTTCTGTTCTGCTCCTCTTGTATTTCATTCTATTACCGTGTGTATTATTGTGTCTGTCATTGTGTTTTTGAGCTATCTATCTATCCATCTATCAATCCAACAATCAATCATTGTATTCCCATTTCTTCTCCTTTTTTTTTCCCCGGTCTCAGGCCACAGCCACCAGCTCTTCCACATCTGTGCCGTCGTCGGCACCCACTTCCAGATGGAGGCCGTGTTACAGGATATGACATCACGCCGCAGCTGGCTGATGGCCCATTCTGATGTCCCCTCCTTCCTAGGCACCATTGGCACCTTGGGCCTGGCCTTCCTGCTCAACTTTGCCCTCATTGGCCTATTCAGTGCCACCCTCCTGTGGGTGCCCAATCGTAGCACCTCTGAGGTTAAGGAGAATTAAAAGATAACATTTAGAACTGAAGCCTGTACCGTTTGTGCCAGCCAGTACATGAGTACCAACTTAAAATGGTTTCCTCTCTCCTGTACTGAAAACATTATGTAATATCTTGATTCACTATCAGCTGTGGTGGACATTTACCTATCTCTGGGATTCTTTTGGGTCATTTTGTTGCGCAAGTATGTTTTTGTTTATGTGCATTTTATCAAGAAAAGTCTACATATCACTAAACCTCTTCTGTCAGTTTTGCTAGCATAATATTAATCTAAAAAGAAGTCAGATGCTGTCTCTCTGTGCCAGCTTCACTGCGGTTTGGACTATGGGTCAGGGGATTTTGAGTAGAATCCAAATTTGGGCACTAGATAATTCTATGGTTTTAGACTGATTATTAGTGAGCATTGGGGTTAGCGGTGATTGTGGGATTGGCCGTCTCTTAATCTGTTTTGAGGGTCCTTGGATTTTATTCTGATCTGATATGTCTAATAGAGGATTTATAAGATAATTAGTCCTGCCTCTGAAATAGTACTAGCTGCTCCAGCTATGTGGATTTTTTCTTTTTACTATGTTTAAGACAATTAAACAGTTGTATCATTTATAGGATAAGCAGTTCATATGAACGTAGGACATAGTGATGCTCCCACAATGTGGAGACCACCACTGTGTGCAGAACATCTGTAGTGGAGCGACCGCCGCGGCAATACGCTAGCTCAGCTGCTGGTCTGCTCTCGTTCTAAGATCCGTAGCGTTCCACAGGTTTACAGTTGGTTGTAGTGAGGGATCCGCGACACCAGCCCCAGCCGTCGTGTGTCACAGGCATCTAGTCCTCCTTGGAGAACCTATAGTCAGTGCAAGAGGCGAGATCCATCTCTGGTGTGTGGCCTGTATCTCACCAAACGCCTGTAAATCGGCCAGATTTACAAGTTAGTGTGTAGTTTGTTAGCTGGGTCAAACACAGGGTTCATCACACTGAGTTCTATCATCTGCACAGCTTCTTCGTTGGGTATTTCTTGTGCGATATTTTACATTTTAAACAATTGTAGGGTATAGATTATAAGATGTTCATTGCCATGGGCGACTGGTTCATTGTTTGTTTTTACTTTCATGTCAGATATCACAAACCAGTTTGAAAAACAACGTAACAATGTAACAACTGCACACTGGCTGACTGGTCTTTGCATTGGGGAAGGGAAAAAATTGTCTGATTACTTTTCTATCTCTGACCGTTAACATATTAGCTGACAATGAGTTGTCCATTCATTCAGGCCATTTAGCACTGGTTATTGCTTGCCGTTTGAAACAGGTATTTACTGGGGAATGTTTCAAGTTGCATTCTATACTCAACAGCATCTGTTGATTTACACTCTCTGTGGGATTTAAGCACTTTATTGGCTTTTATACATCTTGCTTTAATTGATGGTAAAGCTGAACAATCGTTAAGTAGCCAAAAAAAATGTACTAAAAGTACTCAAAGTAAGACTGTATGCAGTAAAACTGAAACCAGTCTATAACTTTAGTGTGGGGGGTCAGCAAGATGTTCTATTTGTTATAGCATAAAGTATTACATGCAATGCCTTTCACAAGATTTGTGTGCATTGGGCTGGATTAACAAGTGCCTTATGTTTATTAACAGAGTAATCTTATTTTGCTTTTTGTGAATCAAATTTGTTAAATGTGTTTTAACTGTTTGTACTGCCGCTTCATTAAATATGGACTTGGTATATGCGGGAATTGTAGCACTCAAGCTGAAATAAAGAATGATTTGCTTTGTATATTTTAATGTGTGGTTTTGTTCAGGGCAGTACAGTGGTTATTGGCATATCATTATAACTACACAGCTCCAGGGTATTAGATTTCATCTAGATTTGATATGTGGTTGAAGATTCTCAACCATGTTCCTCCTTTAGGGTAAATGTGCTTTAGGGTAGTGCCTCAAAAACACAGCTTGTGTAGGTGCTTACCCTGAAATGGACCGATACCCCTTTTTAGAACTCTGATGGGCCAGGAAATACTACAAAAGCTGAACATTTAAGATTATAACGTCACTTTGGCACTTAAAAAAGCCTAGAAATGGGGGCTGTCGGATCAACAGTACTGTATTCCATGGACAGCCCTGTCTCTGGCTCTGCCCACCTAATCTATTCTCCTCACACACTCCCCAACCTGTACAATTTCTAGTAATCCGGGGTTGATCAACTGGGAATGTGAAAGGCAAAAAATGTGCTTTTTCCTTGAACAAAGTCCTAGTTGTGACACACAACCTACTTATTTAGTGCACATGCCACTTTGCCACCAATTAAGTGGCCTTTGTGTATATCTTTAAAAAAAAACGTATCATTTCTTTTTATATGTGTAAATATTTATATTCTATTTCTCATTTACCAATAAAGAACATTTCGTCTCTGTGTTATTTTCCAACAGATTCCGGTCCTGGAGGGTCAGTCTGCAACCCCTTTTGTGGGTTTCCCTGCTCACACACACCTACCAAACCTGGCAATTAGCAGGGGAGCCGAATAAGGTGTGTTTGAGTGGGGAAGTCTGTAATCTGTGGTGCAGACTGACCCTCCAGGACCAGAACCGGGAGACACTGGTATAAAAGGTCATGAACAGTTTTTATTTCATTTTGTTTTATCTTATTTTCCTGTGGGCATGATATACTGAATAATGCACACATTACCATGAAACACAAAATCTCTGATTTTCAGTGTGATGTTACTTAATGTTTTGGTTCTTTGTGTTCTTGCCTGAAGAGAATGTAATTGCAAAGCCGGAAGCTGGAGTTTAGTGGTCATGTGATTCGTTGTACTGCGCATAATAAAAAGATATATATGCATAAATCTTTGGGCCCGTATCTTTATAATAATGCATAATATGTCTCTGGAAAAGCACATCTATAGTTCTTTTTGAGTTTTCACTCTCTAATGTCCCTTAAATGGCAGATCCTGTCAACCTAAGATTTAATTTGCATCAATCAGCCTTTTCAGAATCTTGTGGCTTTTTCCTCACTCCGTCGGTGCGTGTGCCTGAATGGAGACGCACGCCTTCGTCAGTCAAAATACCAGTCCTCACATACACTGTCACTTTCGATCTTAAGAAATAGAGTGGGTTACCCCCACCTCCCTGGGTCCACAATGATAACATTTGTTAGGCGGGTTAGATCAAGCGGCCTGGATATATGAGAGAAATCGCATCCCATATTGGTACAAAACCAGACAGTCTTTATTTTCAATACAGGCAATCGCACAGAACAGGTGCAGATTCTAATCCACACATTTGGCAAAAGACGTAACGGCACGACTGCACTATGTGCCTTTCGCAAAAAAAGAACAAAATTAGCATCATTACAGTATATAAACAGGATCAGCTACAGTAAATAAGAACAGTACTAACAAATTAAAATATTTATAACTCTTGACTTTTTCACGTAGAGTCCACCAATTCCTAGCCTACAAAACAACAAGAAATGCTGGAGAACAAGTGACTTTATCTTGGCTGATGGCTGAACTGCAGTCTGCATAGTTAAATGTTGCTCACTTTTTCAGACACACTAAGTTGAAAGCAGACCCTGGGGTCTGACTGCAGGGTCCAGCCATTTATCTGGCCCACCTGTCGCTCTTTGAGTCACTGGTCTTAAAATAATTATGTTCAGCAGATGTGCACGATTAAATTTCCCAACAATAAATTTAGTTGAGTGGAGTGAGGTTCACCCACAATAGATTTCACAGAATGAAAATACCTCAATATAACTAAAATATTTTTTATTACAAGCCAACCTTAAACACTCTCCTCACCTCACCAAAAAGCATGACATGATGAAAATCAATCAAATAGTTTTTGAGTTATTGTCTTAGCATCTGTGGCAGTGGTGTACCAGTCCCAAAACCATTTGTACTTTCTATCAGGTGAATGCAATAACTAAAAATGGCAAAGTTATTGGTTAAGGTTACTAATCTTGGGTGAATCCACATGCATTGGGGTCAGTTGGGGTAAATTGGGTTTGTGAGCTGGGAATTTTATTTATTGCGGAGTTGATCCCTGTCATTAGTTACAATAAATATTCAGAGATATATGATGTGTTTTAGGAAAATTTTATCATCAAAATAATAAAGCTAATTTTATTTGATTTCTATTAAATAAAATATACAGAATGAAAAGGGAATTTCAAATGAAGAGCATACTACATACTACTCATCTTGTGTTTTTGCGCAGCTCAGGGAGCTGCCAACTCAGCTTTGTTGGGCTGACGTGTATAATAATAATAACTGTCATGACCTGCTCATTCGATCCTCGTGTGTGCCACACCCCCTCATCATCCACGTGTGCTCCCCTGATTGTGTCCAGCTGTTCCATGTTATTTTCGGCTTGCTATATTAGTCCATGTCTTCCTTAGTTGGGTGTCCGTCACTGAGGTGTTGTGCGTCGCTGTCTTCCCTGTCTTCCCAAATAGACCTTTGTTTCCCGCAATCCTGCCTACTTGCTTCGTTCATCGCTGCTTCCTGGCTGCTCGACCACTGTGATCATTACAGAATGACGGACTCACAAGACGACACACTGCTGCAGACCAAGAACCAGCATCTCAGTCTGCTGCAAGAGGTAGTCTACTCGCTGTCCCAACCCGAGGTCCAGGAGGACCCCGTAGCCCGGGACTTAGCCAGCCGGAGCGGGGACCTCCTGAGTGAGGCGCCCCCGCCCGGAAACACGTACCCCCTGCAGGAGGTACGCGAGAATCTCCAGCTATTAACACAGCGGATTACGGAAGCGAGAGCCCAATCAGTCGCGCTGTGTTGCGCTGGGGCTGCTGTACTGCCTCCCATCCCTACTGAGACGGCTCAATCTTCTTCCACCGCCGCAAGCCAGAGAAAAAAGAAGAGAAATGTGAAAGTGACCTGATCCGCTTGTCTTGCCGGCACCTGTACTGCCTGTCCCCGCGGCTACCGCAATGCCCAGTGAGACTCTGGCTGTGACACCCCCTGCTGGCCACGCGCCCGAGGTTTCTGCTGCATCGCCCAAGGTCCAACTTCTGGCCTCTGCCCTGGCGCCGCCTGCAGCTGCTCCGGCCCCTGCTCTGGCTCTGCCTGTGTCCAATGCTCTACCCGTGAGGTAGGGTCTCCGCCCAAGGGTCCTGGGGCCCCTTCTCCGCCTGTCTTTGTTCTGCCCTTACAGATGTCGCTGCAAAACTCGCTGGCCTAGCCCCTCCTGCTGTTCCACCCGAGGACCCTGGCAAGCCCCTTGCTGGCACGGAGTTGGCGGTTGCTGCACCGCCTGAGGCTTCTCCTGCGGTGCCCCCTGCTGGCCTAGAGTCAGCGGCTCCATCTGAGGTCTCTGCTCCGGCTCCACCTGAGGTCGCAGCGCCACCTGCAGCTCCGCCCGTGCCCAATGCTCTGCCTGCTCCTCCGCCTCCACCCGCTGCTATGCCCGAGGTACCAGCCCCGCCTCCACCTGCAGCCACATTCAGGGCTACTGTGCCAGCCTCACCTCCAGCTGCGCCCAAGGCACCTGCTACAGCTCCGCCTTCTTCCACACCTGAGATCCCATTGCCTTCGCCAGCTGAAGCTCCGCCCATCCAGCCTGTCTCGCTGGCTCCACTCCACCTGCCTGTCTCACCAACTCTTGTCCCGCCTGTTCTACCTGTCCTGCCTGTCTATACCGTTTTGCTTGCAAAGGTCATGCTGGAAGGGCCTGGCCGACCAGTCCTGGTCGCTGCGCCCTCGGAGGCCCCTGCCATGCTGTCGCCCATTCTGGCTGCGCATGACGTCCAGCCTGCTGACACTGTGCATGACGGCCGCTAGCCTCCGCATGCTGCCACACACGCCTCCTGCTCCGCCCGAGGCCGCGCTTCCTGCTCCGCCCATCCTGCCCGTTCTGGTGGCTCCACCCATCCTGGCGGTTGACACTCTGGTCCCTGGGGCCAAAGTCCTGATGCCACCTCTGCGTGCAGATACGCCCGAGGCTCCAAGGCCTCCACCGCTACCCAAGGTCCCAGTTGCCACCGCCCATCACTGCTCTGCCTGTCTCTGCTCCACCCCAGGCCCCTGGGCCTCCACCTCCTCCACTCGAGGCTCCAAGGGCTCTGCCTAGTCTGGAAATCCCTGTCCCCGAGGAGGTCCCAGACTGTGTTGCCATCACTCCTCCTCCCTTGGTGGAAGGAGAGGAGGAGCTCGAATGGGACCCCTCGGGGATCTACCTGCTAGGCCCCAGGGACTCCGGTGCTGGACTAACTCCTCTGCCCTCTCCCCAGCGCGGTTGATCCCGGCCAGAGCCCCGCCTATCGGTGTCCCAGAAAGGAAGGGGACAACGAAGGGCAGCTCACCCTTTTTCGGGGACAGGCTTGGCTCTTAAGAGGGTCGGGTCTGGGCGGAACGCTATCCCGTGGATCCCCAAGCGAACAGGGCCTGCTCCTGAGGCACAGATCCCAGCGCTAGCCCCAGGGGTCTCCGTGCCGCAGGATCTGTCCTCGGCACCTCCTGCTCCTGTCCTTCCATTTCTGGACCCGGTTCCAGCTTCACCAGCTACTGGGACTCCGGGTCCTGTCCCCTCGGCGACCCCAAGAAACTCCTCCTGGAGGTGGTCTTCCCCGCTGACGCCCCAAGCAAATTGACCCCCTCCAAACTGCCATATCTCGGTGTCCCGCAAGAGGAGGGGACACTGGTGTAGACGTCGGGGCTCACCTACGGGTCCCCCTCTGAGGGCTGGTCAACCGTCCTCATTCCCGCCTCCTCCGCCTTGTCGGCCTCCTGCAAGCCCCGCCAAAGGCGTCTCCTCGGCCCTGATGGTGTTCTTGCTGGTGCTTCCTGCCTGCATGCTTCATTCATCGCCGCTTCCTGGCTGCTCGACCGCCATGATCATTACAATAACAATAAAGAACCAAATTGAATTGAGTTGAATTGGGAACAAATCAAGCTATTAAGAGGAATTTTGGGAATTCCCCGTAGTTCCTATCTTGTATTAAGGCTCCCTGCATGATTAGTGATTACAGAAGTGCAGCCATCATGTCTGTAGATGATCCCCCAAGTGTCATAGTGATGTATCACATGCCATCAGGTAAAACACAACCCAGGATGGGCAACATGCACTGGAGATCTATAACATGTGGCTCCCTTTAGCACAACGTCTTCATTTGTTTCTTTTTTATTGAAAAGGCAGATAACTCTAATCTGAGCAATAATCAGTCTGCTCGTCCACCGGGCTCATCCTTCCGTTCCTTCCATTTGTAATCTAATCATCTCCATTCATTGCCGATGACCTTTCCAATATTAACAGAAAGCCCCACAATAAAGAGGCTCGATGCTGCACTTTGTATGCGTATGTATTTGTCTGTGTAATCGGATAAAAACCTGGTCCAGATACAGTTAGGTAATTAAAAATACAACCATTGGCTTTTTATTCACTTGAACTGGATTTATGCACTTCTACCAGGGTGTGAGTTGTTGAGGATAAATTTCCTTTCCTGTTAAATAGACAGGGTACCGCGGTATAATAACCGTGTTCCCGGACTCCAAACTTATTGGCAAAAGTTGACGGGGTGTTGTTTTTATTCCATGTGTCTGCTGTGCAAACATATATTTTAATATAAAATGTATAATTTTGAAAAGCCCTTAATGTTTATACGACGTTATACTGTAATAAAGGCTGAATTTTCTCCTCATAAATCAATCACTACACAAAGCGGCTTATCTCGCGCAAATAAAACGTACTATAGGCCAAAACTACCTAAATTCAACCATCAAAAATACCAAATAAACTCATAAAAGCATAAAATAATAATTGGTTTAAAGTCTCGATATTTCTCTTCGCTTATTGTTCAGATGAAACATTGTAATTTCTCTGGTTTTGTGTGGCCAACTTAAAGAGGTGGGCGATGTATTTAAAATTGTGCTGAATCCTTTTTGGTGCTTTTTTATTTATGCCATTCTATATTTTACATACTCATCTATCCATCCATCTGCTGACCGCTACACCTGGTCCTGGTCTAACCCGGGCAGTTTAAGGTAAAATGCTGGCCGGGGTGCACCGGTCCATCACGGGGCTATAATATATTCTCAGTCACTTTAATACAGTTCTTTGTGTCCTATATCTTTGCAGTTAAATATGCAAGTTACGCAGCCTACCTTCTGTGTTTTTAACAGCAAATGAGCCAAATGACTGCAGAAGTATCTGATCCGAAATGAGATAAAAATAACTTAATGCATATAAACAAAGCTCATCACAGAACATATTTTAATTTACAACGTTTACATCTGTATTAAATATTATATATCATGCTATAAATCATTTTAAATTTCTCAAAACACCTAAACGACTCCTAATTCAGGTGAAATTATCATAGGAGATGTGTATGTTGTTGAATGTCATGAGGGTTATGAGGGAGGAGACAGAGGAAACAGCAGATAAAAGTCCAGGATTCGCCATCCCCGATCAGTTCGGTTAGCGACGCCTCCGGTCCTCACGGCTCACACGCCAGCGAAGAGCCCGCACGCACCGAGGGAGTGTTTCCTTTCTGAACTTATAAATCAATTACCGGTAAGATAGTCTTTTCTGGTTTAAAGAAGTGAGGTTTTATCTATACCTTTTAAATTGTTCGCTTCACTTTTCTATATAGCCTATGCATCATGTTGTTTGACTCATTACAAACCTTGTACTTTTAAACATTGATGATTTTCATTTTGAAATTGAGATTACATTTATACTGCCTGATCTTCAGTTATCAGGCAGAACTTTATTAGTTGCCTATAGCAGTTCCTGGCCTTCGATTAAACTGTATATCATCACGGTGAGATAGGGTATTACCATAGTTACACTAGCTGCCGGCGGAACCAGTTAATTTGGGATCCGCAAACATTCGTGATAACTTTTATACTGGAGTTCATATTAACTGAAAATTGTCTAATGAAATGCCATTTAAAGAGAAACATTTAAACATCAGTGTTTCATCTTTTAGTGACTTATATAGCCTAAGTATAATTATAATATCTGTACAATAAAGCAACACATAAAAAGAACTCCTACAAACAATCGTAATATTAATATTTAACTGTGATTATTAAACTTCACCCCATCTGGACTGGGAGTTCATTCGGTCTGGGCGTGAGGCGTGTGCTTGTTCTTCCGTTGGTTGTTTGAGTTCCCGATGGGTATTCCTGCTCTCTCCCACAGTCCAAAAAGACAGTTGTTTGAAGTGAACTCTCTATATTGTTCTTTCATGAAATGCTTTTATCTATCTATCCATCCGTATTAGATTTGCTTATTTGGTACATTAACAGCGAGTATAACGTTTACACAACATGAATAACAAGGCAGGTCATTATATTTTGGACTATGGGGGTAAAGCAGACCCGTAACACATGGAGAACCTGCAAGCTCCAGACACAGCTGCAGGCTTCGGTGATGCAACAGGCTGCACCATCCTTAAATACCGTCAACTGGATTGAGATTTGGATTGTAGTTATCTTAATACACAACTTCAGTTATCAAAGTGCATTAATTGGATAATCCAAGTTCTAGGTGTTAACCTGTGGTGTGCTTTGCTTAGGGCCATACATTATGGGGGATGTACACCCTCCAATAATCAAAACCAGCCAATGTGCCCCCTGGACCTCCTTAAATGGACGGAGACCTCAGCCTCCCCAAAACTCCACCCAAAGTTATGTCCCTGGTCATGCACATGCTCAGTGATAGTGAGCCGCTGCATCAACCTCACCCTGCATTCTGTGAGATTTGCTAAGAATTGTGTGTTTTTTGTTTTAGTTTAAATGCTGCCTTTGGCTAAGATCTTCTCATACATCTATTATTCTGTTTCTATAATACAGAACGATGCATTTTCACGCTGACTGCAGGTGACCTGCATCAAACCAGCTAACAAGTTACAAATGTCCCATCCTGCGTCAAAAAGTGCACTATTGATGAATATCCAGTAGAAAACAATAAGGCCAGGACTGTGACTCGGCTTACGATGTCGGACTCTGACTACCAGAGACTGATACAGTTTAACAAGACCTTCCACCGCTGCTATGTGGATCCTTCTTGCGACCACATGCAGCTTATGTACCACAACGTGACTGAAGTCAACGAGCTGAATCTCCCTGGAGATGGTTCCCCGTGTCTCCGCACCACCATTTCCCTGGTGTACTCCGCAGTTTGTGCAGTGGGCCTTGTGGGTAACGCCCTAGTGCTGTTCCTCCTCCACTCCAGTAGGAGCACCAGCAAGAGCACCGTCAACTTCTTTGTCTTCAATCTGGCTGTCACTGACCTCCTCCTTTCTATGGTCTTGCCATTCTGGGCAACAGATGTAGCTCTGGACTACAGCTGGCCGTTCGGTTGGTGCATGTGCAAGGTGGTGTCATTCTTAACCTCGCTGAATGTCTACGCCAGCGTCTTCTTCCTCACCGCCATGAGTATAACGCGCTGCTGCTCAGTGGCCACTGCCCTCAAACCAGTCAAACCAGTATGCCAGAGGATGTGCACAGTGAGGTTGATGACAAGCCTGATCTGGTTGGGGGCGCTGCTGTCAGCGGCCCCCAATGCCGTGTTTGCAGAAGTATCTGCAGTGGGGGTGGACCAGGCCTGTCTCCTCCGCTTTCCTCAGGGAACCTTCTGGTTGGCTGTTCACCAACTACAGAGAGTAGTGCTGGGTTTCCTGATCCCGTACATAGTAATCGCTCTCTCCTACATCATCCTTCTGCGTTTCCTTTGCAAACAGCCTCTCACTGGCACTAACCACCTTCGCCAAGCCAAAGTGTCTCGCTCAGTCGTGGTGGTGGTGTTGTCATTCTGCACCTGCTGGTTTCCTAACAACATCATCACTTCCTGGGGTGTCCTGATCAAGCTGGACCTTGTGGAGTTGAGCAGATCCTACTACTTAACTCACACCTACATCTTTCCTCTGGCCACCTGTCTGGCTCACATCAACAGCTGCCTGAACCCCGTCCTCTACTGCTTGATGAGGAAGGACTTCCGCCAGGGGCTTAGCCACCTCATCTGGAAGTCCACTTTCTCAGCTTTCTCCAAGGCCTGTCTTTCAACTGTAAGATACAGCCATGTCAAAGTCCAGGAGGACAATTTTGCCATCCCATGCAACACAGTGGAGAGCCAGACTGCTACGTCATTCTCCAAGAAGCTTGCACAAGCCTGCATGACACTCTCCATCGTCCACGGCCCAAAGAGCTCTTCCCCACTGGACAACACATAAGCTTTCGTCTTAAAAGAATCTAACAGTCTTAGTCCCCTTAATGTAACAAATGTTTGTAAAGAAACTGCATCTGACAAAGCAAGTTTATTGTACTGTGTTAGTTTGATGCTTTAAAATATATGCAAATCATATACACATTATTTAATGCAGTGTCCAAACCAGGAATATATCAATAAAAGTTCAAATTTTCAAAACCAGAATCCAATATTAATTTTTTTGTGGTTTGGGTGGACTTAAATTTAAGACTTTAATGGCATCAAATACAACACAGAATTAACTCTTACTCAAGCATTCAAATTCATGCACATCACGCGCGCCGAAGCCTAATGCCGGTAAGCCCTCGCCTCCCTTCCCTCAATATTCAATTTTGTAATGAGAAGCAAAATATTAAAGCAAGTAGGAAGTGCCCAGACTTCTAATGAATCTCTATTTTGACTCGAGCAATGAATTATAACACATATAACAGTCACCACAGGCCAAAATGCAATAATCATTGTCAGATTCCCAAATTAAAGTTTTGATACATTGCAGGATATTATTTCTTAAAAAGGAAATGTTCTTCTGCAGTGCTTATCTGTTGGTGCAGTGCATTATAATCAGAATGCAGAATATTTGTCAGCAGTATTACTGAGGCAGCAGCAGGCCTGAATTGACTTACCTGCACTGTTGAAGGGTTTCTAACGTCAATGTGTCTTGACTGCAGCAGCTGGACAAAGATTTTCTGCAAAAACAAAAGCAGCGTCAAACACTCAAAAAGATTTTATAAGCTTTGGTTTCAGGAAGGAAATTGATTTGCACATCTGGTCAGACTTTTGCTAATGTGTATAAGGAAAAAGTATACACAGTTACATATTATTAATGTTAATATTTTCATGTAGTGTTAATTGGTTTTATTTGCCATGTCTGAAAATAAAAACCTTATACAAAATATAAAAACCTTATATAATATAAAATATTAATACTCCTGTAACATTGTTATGCATTTACTATTTAGCATTTTTTGTAAATATACAGTTGTGGGAAACAAATAAGAGACCACAACACAATTTTTTGTTTCATTTCTCAATTTATGGGTGTACTTCTGTGAATGTGTGTGTATCATATATTTCTCCTACTTCAGTCCTGCTTCATGAAGCCTAATACAATCTATTCTGGTAGTGCACTTCACACCTGCATTTAATGCTTCCCATTCTTTTTAAAGGTCACTTGATGTCATCCTCTGGTTCATGAGAACCTTTCAGATGTCACCAGTCACCTCTGGCATCAGAAATCGGTTCCAACCTTTACTCAGCTTTTTTTCAACATTCCCAGTGTCTCCTGCTTCACCTTGTTCTTGTGTACTGCTGTCTTAGAAATCTTGAACCTGGAAGCAACCTAGTGCTCAGCTGAACCAAGATTAAACCCAGATTTTAAAATGCTGATTTGTTTAATAATATATATTGGTCTTTAAATTTTTTCCACAGCTGTACATGTCATATATCGTGCTATGTGTGTACTTTTTATGCAAATAAACTTTAGATTCTAGCCAATGAGTGCATGGTGATCATTCATTGGCTGGCTTGGCCTTTCTATCCCACAATCCTCTGAACTCATGAAAAGGACCTGGCAGAGAATAGAGTACAGTCAGTGTCGGTACCATCAAGCATAAGGAATGTCCCAAGAGGGTTTGCATCATGGCCAGTCGTGGTTTTCTACCCCATTCCAGCCAATAATTTTAAAAAATGGTATTCATGTAAGACTGCTGTGTGTGCTGTAGGCATTGACCTTGCGACACAGAGCATGAATTAAGTTTTTGTTAATAATTGAATTTAAAATAAAATTAGCCTAACAGAAAAATAACTTCATTCACAAACGTCCTAAGTACAGCTCCTAAGCTCCCTAAGGCTGCTGAATGTTTGAAATATATCATATATAATCATTTACAGTCTACACTTTAAACTTTGGTAGCCTGCAAGGGAAGATGAAAAATTTCACTATAAAGCATTAAAAAATGACTCATTAGGTAAAAATTATGTAAATATGTACAAACACACACAGATACACACATACACGCACAGATACACACACACACAGAGCAAGAAATCAGGACTAGCATTTTTAAGTGAGGAGAGTCTTGCAGACTTTTCTCACCCTCCTGTTAACTACACATGGGTCTTGAATCTATTATAATGGCAACAACTTCTGTGCTCAGAAGCATCTAGCAGATTGGCAATTCCTTATAGTGACATTTCTATTACTTGCGAAAGGCTACAAAAGTGTTATAGAAACTTAATTAGCATGAGCCTATTTAACGTGCGTGGCGTTAGCTTAATTGCGGTTTTGTTTAACCAACTATGGAAACAGGAGGCAAAGCACTATAATTGTAGCTTCTGTCTTGTTTACTCAGGGCTCCTTGGTCCCGGGATTGTCAGTGACATATGGAAACGATAAAATAGGACAACAGTCAGAAGATGGATGATTCTATCATAGTTTGTGTAAAACAAAGGTTCTGTCCACTTAACTTTCCAATTTCCTGCCCAGTACGGAGTGGCACAATGACAGTAAATATGATTCGAAAGTAAAATTAGTCCTCGTCTAAGCATACATGAGCAGGTAATTGCAGCGTTGTTTCCAATATTTTTCTTCCAACAGAACAGAAACAGATGGTGCCGTCTGCCGTTGGACAGCTGACAGCTTTTTTCCGATTCCCTGATAAAACTTTGCAGATCCAGGCTGGCCAGCCCAGGTGCCTACAGACTTTCTGCTGTACATTTGTTATCTCTAAACTTCGGAGGCCACACCAAAATTCGGGGATTATAGTGCTACTGTTACTTTGCATTTGGCTGCTTTTATAAACCAGTACTCATAAGGATAAAAGATAATTCACAGATTCCAGTTTGTCAGAATGAGTTTGGCAATCACAATATAACACTTCACATGACGTCTTTACTTTGCACCTTGCCATTTAAGATATTCATTTCCATGACTTAAGATAGTAATTTCTGGGAATTTTGTATAAGTACCATGTGTGATGTAACATATCTCCACATACACCATTGTAATAGGCTGTTTTATTTTTATAGAATAAAGGAATCTTGGACATATGTAGCACAAAATGCTACAAATTGACTTTGCTGCTTGTTTCAGGGAGGCCATATGACCTCTCCTCCACACATTTCTGAGAAACATCTCTTCCATTAGGATTCCTGAGACCCATGCAAGCAGATGTGTGCTCGCTGTACTCCTGAGAATATAGCTGCTATTTGTTTGGTGGGAGAACTGGATCAGGCCGGATCACGTCTCGCTTTAGCCAGCTTGCTTGACGTGAGGCCTGGAATGAACCTTCATATCCGTCAGATTTAGAGACATAAGCAGGGCACCTCTTGCTAGCATAATAATAATCGTATGAATTGTTCAATATAAATTCAGCATCAGTTCAAAGTACCAGTCAGCATTACACGGTGTTATGTGTCGCTCACATTGAAGCACACGATGCTGGCAAGAACTGTCTTTTCATTTCTTTTGGTGATTTTTTCCAGAGGTTCAGATATTCTGCACACGACCAGGTGTCCTTCAGGAGAAACGAACAACACAATCACTGCGTATTTACTGGGCCGTCCGTGCCTCACGCTGCTCTCCGGATCGACGTCTGTCTGCTGTAAAGAGCCACTCTGAAAAAAAGAGCGTTCGCTCAGTTCAAAGGGCAGATGTTTCCAACCTGGGGGGGGGGGGGGATTTGACGGCAGAAGCTGCTACATGAAGAGGCTTCAGGATCCGCTGTCATGTTTTGGTGCAGGAGGCCACGAGGTGGTGACAGATCCAAAGCAGAAGGTGCCCAGGAGCAGAGATGCATTCTGTTCCCTTCAGTGACCTATCAGCCACCCCCACCCCTAACCTTCCACCCCCTTGGCGCCAGTCTGATCCAATAACCCATGCTTTTCAAATTCCCATCAGCTCCATCAACAAGCATGCAAGTCTACAAACAACTATGGTTTCTTGGATTCAATTAGGCCCAGTGCTAATTAAATAGACCCAATTTGCCCCATATCTTTTTTTTCCGTTGGCTATTAGTAGCAGGCTGACAAGGCGGGGAGGTTAGGGACACGACTCCAGCTTTCGTTTCCTGGTTTCATAGCAACAATAACATCTCATTTACAGATGATGGAGAATCTGCAGCTTAACGCTGCTGCAGTGTCTGCAAACTGCACACCCATTAATCACATGGGCATTAATCACCAGGACCACCTGTACTGCCTTGTACTCCTTCGACACACGAGCAGCTGTCCTTGGGCCAGATGGGAGCCCCGTGTGGACTCTGTGACCTGAGAGAAGCCTCAGGTTTAGAAGAAGTTGGGCAGAATTTGTTAAGAATAGATGCATATTTGAGGCGCGTTTAACAGCACGGAGGCATCCTGACATTTGTCAGGCTCCTCAGTTTGATTTCACACCAGCCTGTCTATGCTACAGCCAGTGCACAAGCACACCAAGGGGAGCAAACGTCCAGCCTACGGGATTCATGGGTAATTATTTCAAATGGCTTCCATCCCTACTGGCAGCTCCAGCATATGTAACGATGCTTTTTGTGATTTTCCATTTGCACAATATCCCATCTTGCTCTCCTCTCAGACATCAGCACGCAAACAGGTGAGAGCAAAGCTTGGGGTCCAACTGCTGGTTCAGTTATTTATCCAGCAGCCCTGGACTATTTTCCAGGAGTCAAGGGTCTTGATCAAGGGCCTGACAGTCATATGGCTATTCTGCCGAGCTGGGATTTGAACCAGCCGCCTTCTGATCACAGAAGCTTAATCTATTTAGCCCCCAAGAAATAGTTGCATGTTGCCACATGTCAGAAATGCCATTCAGATAGATAGAAGTAGTTATATCTCAATCATCAACTACTGCTCCACTTCTATAGCATGGATCGTTACCCTGGTCTTTGGGATTATTATTTATCATTTGAGTAATGCACCGTAATGGAAAACACTTAATGCTGGCTCATCTCTGGATCTGGAATATTAATTAATGGGCTTTGATTGAATTGTTGATTGAATTCTGCCTGCATGTATCACATAGCACCCACCCTAGAGGCCTTGAAGGTGAGCCCACAGTACCAGCCTAGCAGCCTAGTGCTGGAGCAGAATTTCACTCTTCAACCATCTGAGGATTTAACTGGATTCATTATTTCCATAACTGAATGTGACATTGACCAGGATAAGTGGTTAGAAGGTGGATGGATGATTTATGGATTTTTGGATGCAGCGTGTGGGGCAGCATGGAGGTCTTTGTGGGGCATAATGTCGTGGCACACCTCCAGCGTTAGAAGTGTGAACCCTACCTCCACTCTGATCGTGTGGGCTTTCTCCCAAAGACAGCGTTAGGTTAACTGGTGTCTCTAAATTGCCCGCTGTGTGTGTATGTAGCCTGAAACCTGGGCATCCCATTCAGGATGTGTCACTACCCTGTTTTACCTGGAACAGACTCTGAGCCCCAGCCGCTATAGATGATTGGATGGATGCATAATATTTAAACTGCAGTAAAAAATTGTCAGAAACTTGTCACTGCTGTGGAGTCGATTATGGATATTCTCTGTTTTGATAAAGTCATATGTTATCATTACTGTGTATTTTTTGCACATAAAGTTTTATATTGCACATATATTGTTAATGTTTTTAGCAGAGGGGATTATTTTGATTGAAAGATTTTTTTTCTCCCACATTGACTTTTAGTGAATAGGTTATTAATGGATTATTAATAATTTTGTTAAGAATGATGCCGAAATATTCGTAACGTTTATACCTAGTGTTCCAATATGGATAAATCTTTAATAAGAAAAAAAACTTTTTTGCAGTGATGCGTCCAATAGTGATATTTACCAAATAAATGTCTACATCTAGTGGTCTAAATTAAAAATACATACATTTTGGTACCGTCTTTTTTACATTTCATTTTTCACTTTTACTTGTGTTTTTTATTACTTTACATATTAAAATATAGTTATCTTATAAGGTTAGAACGTAAGCAACAAACATACGTATCACTTAAAACTGTAGTGTTTCTTTAATGAAATGATATCATTTTCAACGAAGGAGAAACGTCTTAATAGCACCAAAAACACAGCAGCGTGTACAACCGCGCAGGCCAAAACCGCCAGCGTTCAATTTGCCTAAGATCATTTATGTCTGAAACCACAGCCATGAAAACTAATGAAGAAGAATGGATTACAGAGCTGTAGGGTGAAAGAACATTTTATGATACTGCGGCCACATGCGAGGTGGATATGCGCCGTATGGCGGAGACAGAGGCAGGAGGTATCATCAAAATTAGCCCTCTGTTTGATTAGTAATTGTGGAAGGCAGGGAAAAAGTAGGCATGTTATATAATCAGATAATTGTGTGACTATTACGATATTAATATTCGAGGGCTGTCTGTTGATTTGCTAGCTACCCCAGTCAGGATGTACACGGTACACTTATTAAAAGTACACGCCATTATTAAAAACTGAGACTTTTTTTCTTCTGCAAAAGACCGAAGGTTTGGGATTTACAGAATCAATACATTTAAATATCAAAAACAATAACATGTAAACTTAAATGCATATTCATATATAGATACTGGCACATTTCTCCAAACCATGTTTTCTAGTAGTTAAGTATCGTAACTTATGTGAATATTAAGCTTCAGTTACTTAAAATAATTTGGCCAGTAGGGGGCAGGGCTGCCTAAACAATTACACATAACTTTTAAATATATATTATTTCCCGTTGCTTTTCACGCTCATTTAGATGTTTTATTTAATTACATAATTATTATTTTGTTGCTTTGTTGTTTGTCTGACATTTTTATTTCAAACAAAATTTCAGTAATTTATACAGCTGTATAGTGTACTAGAGAAAATATTTTTAACGAGGTTTTATATATGTGGAACCCTTAGCCACTGAGCTGCTTTAAACGCTGACATTTGTGATTTCTGCATGGAAAATGATAATGTCCCTTTATAAAATATCGTTAAAATGGACGTGTATCATTTTTACTTAAAATATTTATTGTTTCCATTATACGAATTTCCTGGAAAAGGATACATGTATTTGTTGTAAATAGAATTTAAAATTGATTTCTTAAAAGCGGTTATTTTGGCAGTATGGGTGACTTTTAAGGAGTTCAGTTTTCTAAGTAAGGTGCATCATGCATCACAGACCTATCACGGGGTGAAGATCTAACATTGCACAATCACTATATCATGAAGTTAACTGAAAGTTCATGTTTGGAGATCTTTTTTGATTATCAAAATTCTTAAATGATTTTTCCAGACTGATGCATCAACCCAAGAAAATGGCTCATATGACGCTGTTGACAAGAACTGGTCAAAAGAGATCAGAGATATCACTTAATGAGGAGATTAGGACTGAAGTGGTGTGAATGTGACAGAATGCACTGGCCACTCGGTGCGATATGGTGGCGGAAGGTGAGGTCCGGGGTCCAGGGAAGAGGGTAGTGGGGAGAGGAGTCCTCATTAGAGCAGAAGGGGTGAAATCGCATACCACAGGAACTCCAGCCCTGAGAGCTTTCGCTTGGAACGCTGCTGAGGACATTAATGAGACGGTGATTGCATTACTCAGACTCCATTACAGCTCCCCAGGGTGCGAAAGGAGCTGTGTGCGTACGTGTCCGCGGGCCCGCGGGGGGAAGTATTTGTGCTTGTGCCCCAGCGCGCGTGCAAGTGCTGCTCAAAGCTATCAAGGCAGCCGGCCTGCCTGCCTGCTCGGTAAGTAACGGAACTTGTGGCCAGAAGGTTCCTGGTTCACATCTCAGGAGGGAACACTCTTGTTGGACCCTTGAGAACGGCATTTAACCCCGAGCATGTATATTGTTAAAAATGTCAGTCACTATACATGAAAATGGCTTCAGAAGCGGTAAATAATACGTGGGAGTGCTTCTAACGTTCTCTTGTGTAGCTAAAAAGTTCGAGACGTTCTACATTTTATCAGCATTATTCCTCTCCGGAGCAACAACGTCAACTAAAACGAGAACAGATATTTTTTTCTCATTCATGATCATTTATTTTTTGCCATCACATATTTTCTATTTATTAGAAATACCACCGTGATTTATTTCTGGGTTCCAGATTTGCTATCTTTGAAATATTTCACCTTAAAATCTTTTTACTTGGGAAATCCAGTAAACTGTAACATTTTCACGACTTCCACAATCAAAGTATAAAGTGTGGCTCTGCTTACAGTTTTATTTGGGTCGTTTTTGTTTTACTTTCTTCATAAACCTTTTGGCCAAGCATTCGTTCTTTATATCCACTTGATTCATTTTTTATTCATAGCTCATAACTATGAATAGATTTATGGGGAAGGTCTGTGGCTCATTAAGATGAATAACTAACAACCATACACTGTGAATAAGACAGCAATGAGAAAAGTACTTATAAAAATCACACATGTAAAAAAATGTAAAATACAAAAAGACGACCATAACCTTGAGCTTTAGAGCCCTGCGTTCTCACAAAATGAAAATTTCAATCGTTTTTTAAAATGTAACATTTAATTTACACATGTATTAGAAAACTGCTACAACAATACTGAAGGAGTAACAATTGATACAAGTTGTGTGCCTCTGATGCCCACAGGATCAAAGCAGCATTGTGGCATGTCAAGGCTACTGAAGACGTGCTGTAGATGATTGACTGAATAGACATGCAGTTGTATCGTTAAATCTATATACATTATGTATCATACATATCCATTAGCTATATACATTCTGTTTTACGACACACAATCAGTCACAAATGCTTATACATAAACGCTCATCAGGACACACGTTTCACATTCTAAAACAATGGTGTCGGGCTGCTATGCCAACTTTTTAAGATAATGTTGAGACTTTCACCCAAAATCATTTTGCCCTTTAGAAAAAGAAAAAAAAATCTTTCAAGGTAGCTTTTCAGATAGAAAAATTTGTTTCTTTTTTCACAGCTCAGGGCCAGAGAGGTCCAAAAAAACAAGATTATCTTGGACAGTATGCGGCTGAGTGATAATTTCCCATGGATGGTGGAAAGTTCTACTTAAGACAAAAAGCCCAACTGAGGAACACAACCCCTTTTCACTAGCTTAAGTCAACAATGTAACAGTATGTATGTGTTCCAGAATGTGTAAAATATACACTTTATATCATCCTATAAAAGGATTTTTTCCCCTAAGCAAATAAGCTCACTGGTCTAGATGGCAGTGTGTATCACCCCCATTGTGAGTCAAACTTGAGGGCTTTGAAATCCCATTACAAGCCCATTTCATTAGCTTTTAGCTCCTGGTCTCAAGCTCTTTTTAAAGATTCCAAGCAGTGCCAGGTCACCTAGCAACAGCAGTACCAGCCAATCACTTAAAGCCAACGCATTCCACTGCCGCCTTCATATCGCAAATTTAATAATGCCCAATACACATGTTAGGAAATAAGTACTTGGTAAACAAGATCACATCTCCCAGAATATACTCTGTTATGTTTTAATGTAACAAAGGCCATGCAATTAAACCTTTAATACATGTAACTACTACCCATATCGCATGAACCTGATAATCTATCCATCCATTAGAAATGTGTAGTACTAATGACAAATGGAAGAAAATACAGCAATAAATTATTAAGTTTTAGTGACTATCCGGAGTCTATATGAACATTGTTTCCAAATTCCTGATCCATTCCCTACCCTTGTGACTCCCTTCTACAGCCCTGATATGATTCTGCTTCCTCAATATAAAGCAATGAGTAAACTTTAATCTTCTCAGTATGCGGACACGTCGCTCATACTCCCCCATGTGATCAGGGTCATGACCCAGTCGGCTTTGTCGAGAAGTTAAATGACGCACTAACATGTTCATCCTGTAATCCCAGCTAACCCATTACTCCCAACATCTGTCGGTCCGGTTATGGCAGGTTGTGTTGGGGGTGGTGGTGGTGGCTGCCTGGACCCCTGTTCCCACTCTTTCGATGGCCCCATTACTGCAGGATGTCCAGGTATATAGGGGGGCTCTTGACCAGAGCTAGCAGGCGACTGTGGAGGGTCTTGATATCCAGCCTTTGCTGGGGTTCCCGCTGCCAGCAGCCCTGCATGAGCAGGTGCACCTCCTTGGGGCAGGTGCGAGGTCTCTCCAGCTCCCGGCCCTGAGTGATGCACTCGATGGCCTGTAGAGAGGTTGCGTGGACGTGGGAAGAAACAGTGTGAGATATGAAACCTTCCAGGAGATGGGCTGTTGAGTCTTTAAAATCCCTTGGCACTTTATTTTCTGAATGAAGCTGGTGACCTATTCCTGGGGCCTGGCATTTGAAGCTCACCCCAGGTGACACCACTTAACAGTGGGGTTGCAAAGGGGCTGAAAATTTCCAAAAACTTTGCAGAAACTTTCCATGGGAAGTGAGGGAATTTTAGAAATACTGAACTCCAAGGAACTCCACACGAGTTATCATATACGGCAAAGAAAGCAGATTGTATGAATAATGCAACATAGAATTTCACTTGTAAGCAGAGTGTTTTGATGCAGATGCTTATTTGGGGTATTTTTACGCACACATAATTACTCACAAGCACCTGGTTACACAGTGATATCATTATAAGTGCCATCAAGATGTTTTTTTTTCAGTTACATTTAAGTTCCCTTTTATAGGCTACACTGCAATTTTGCAAATTTCCAGTTTATTCCCATCAGTTCCCATATATTCCTGTTAATTCCCATGGAAAGTTTCCAACTTTGAAAATTCCCATAATTTTGCAACCCTACTCAGCAGTGATTCAGTAATTTAACCTGTGATAGAGTTATACTTTTTGGCTATGTTTTTTACACTAAATACTCATCATTTTAATTAAAAGTCCAGGAGCACTTTTGGTTCTTTTCAATGACTAACTCAGCACTTTTGACTGTTGGCAGTATTTGCTACGAACTGTTAATGTAAGATAGCTTCTGCAGAGCGAATTCTACACCAGTCCAAGCTATCTCTGGAACACCAAGTGTTGACATCAGTTCCTTCCAGGATGGAAAGTCTTCAACAAATTAAATGACAGATCTATCAGCAGCAGGCAGCCTCACCCTGCAAAATGTATTCAATCATGGCAAGGCAGATATAAAAAGCGAATTGTACCTATCTTTGCCTGTGACTCCTCCCCATAACTGTAACAATCTGTCTGTGGCCTTATAAATTTGCCCTAGGCATCAATCAGGGGTCAGAAGTGGTTGAATTAACGAGGTTAAGCCGAATAATCGCATGGGGGAAGATGGGAGTAAATGAGATTAGAAGGGTGGGTGTGAAAGACGATCCACCTCAGGCCTTTTGTGTTTTGGCCTGGCGAGATTCTCCTGTGCCGGGTGCAGGGTCCGAAAGGGGGGGCAGATGCTGCCTTTTAGCTATCAAGCGGGACGGATCCTCTTCCATTTCAGGATCTGCTTTATCTTTTTGTGTTCCAAGGGTCAATAAAGATAAAAATAAATTCTGCGGAAAATAAACTTTTACCACAATTGAAGTTACGCAAAATTAGTTGTAGATACCTTTACGGTACATAAACATTTTAAGAAATGATCTAAATTAAGTTCTTTGAATCCTTCTATGTTGTTGGGTTTTTTTCATATAGCGTGGCAGATTATTAGTGTGGCCTCTGTTTGAGGCACTTTGGAGGCAGGTGGGCTGCTGCCCCCCCTCCCACGTGCCCCCCAGTCCCTGCCCGCTCACTTCACTGTTGGAGAGCTGGTACCAGGGCTGCTTTCCGTAGGTGAAGATCTCCCAGAGGACCACGCCGAAGCTCCAGATGTCGCTCTCCGTGGTGAACTTCCGATACATGATGCTTTCCGGGGGCATCCAGCGAATGGGCAGCATGGTGCGGGCGCCAACCTGTGTGGGGGGGGGGGAGAGGGGGGGCTGGCTCTGTGCTTCCCACGCCAAACCCACACAGACGTCCTTCCACATGCTGCCCCCCACCCACTCCCAAGCGAGCCTCACCCGGTAGTAGTCGGTGCTGTAGACGTCCCGGGACATGCCGAAGTCGCCGATCTTCACCACCAGCCCCTCCCCCACCAGGCAGTTGCGGGTGGCCAGGTCACGATGGACAAAGTGCAGCGAGGCCAGGTAGACCATCCCCGAGGCGACCTGGGCTGCGATCCACAGCATCTGCGCCAGGCTCAGCTCGCCCTGCGGGGGCACCTTGCCCTCCTCCAGGATGTGGGCGTCGGGACCGTGGGCTCTGTTGGGTCCGGAACGGGGCGTGCCACGGGAACAAACACGGCCATTAAGGTCGGCAGCTGGTAGCGGCCGTGGACGCCGGCTCACCGTTTACCGGGCACCTTAAGTATGTGAGCGACGCAGCACAAATGAGTCAGCTGGGCCCCTTAATAAGGCTCCTAGAGGCATGGAGCAATAAAACATTATACCAATAGATAAATATAGCACACGCTATGCTAGACATTTATATTATCAATTACTGTTGAGCAGAATAAAATACATAGCTGGGCTCTTATGCCATAGCATTACGACATAGTTATATGATTTATTATGACATTACGTTAGCATGATTATTTTCACATGCTTGTATGACACGGTCTGGATTTCTGGCCTGTCGCACAAGAGAGTCTCCCTGTTAGGTGTGATTCCAGCCCCACCACGCATAATTCCCGGGGCCCCTGGACAAAACTGCTTCAACTGGCCTCTCATGATGCCTTCTGGGCTCCAGCTGTCCCCCAAAATTGAAGCGGCAAAATCCCACAAAGCCCCATCTTCACCAGAGTGCCCCCCCTTATCAGCCTGTTTGTAACCTCTGTGGTATGTGATACAGCGTAATAGGACTAATTACACATTATGAATGGGAGCGGTACATCATGGTGGACTGTAGGCCCCGCGTGCGTACCTGAGGAAGCGGTTGAGGTCGCCGTGCCTCATGTACTCGAAGACCATGGCCAGGGGCTCCCCGTCGGCACAGACGCCGTAGAAACGCACGATGTGCTGGTGCTGCAGCACGGTCAGCAGCTCTGCCTCGCGCTGGAAGTCCTGCCGCGTCGACTCGCTGGCATCCTTCAGGGTCTGCGGGGGCAGGGAGCACAGCTGGAGTTCAGGCCCACAAAGTACAAATCCAGGCCAAAGTTTTGTGTCAACCAACCGACTGAGTACTCTGTGAGTGCGAATCTGTGACTGTGACTGTGACTCTGTGACTGTGACTCTGTGAGTGCGAATCTGTGACTGTGACTCTGAGTGCGACTCTGTGACTGTGACTCAGTGTGAATCTGTGAGTGCGAATCTGTGACTGTGACTCTGTGAGTGCGACTCTGTGACAGTGACTCTGTGAATGCGACTCTGACTGAGTACTCTGTGAGTGCGACTCTGTGACTGCGACTCTGTGTGACTGCGACTCTGTGTGAGTGCGACTCTGTGGGTGCGACTCTGTGGGTGCGACTCTGTGTGAGTGCGACTGGTTGATTGAAACACAATCTTGATCTGGATCTGCAGTTTCTGGACCTGAACTTTCCATCTCTGGCAGGAAGGCAGGTCAGATGATCCCCCTTCTTATGATGTGCCAGCCTGATGTAACTGCCCCCCCCCCTTAGCCCTCGTACCTTGATGGCCACCAGCATCTTATCAATGTCAGGGCTCAGGTTGGCACACTCAGCCAGGTACACCTTCCCAAATGCTCCCTCACCAAGCTCCCATTTCAGCACTATGTCCTGCCGCTTTATGTGCTGGACACCTGCAGGGGAACCAACCAGACAAGACTAATCGCCCACCGAGAAGATGGCTGCCAGCATTCATTCATTCATTTAACATCTCAGTTCTGCTTTGTCTTTTTTCAGTGAATTCTAATTTTCTCATTTAAAGCAGTGTTTCCGAACCCGGTTCTTGGGGACCTACAGCAGTCCATGTTTTTGCTCCCTCCCAGCTGCCTGCCAGACATTTTTGCTCCGTCCCAGCTGGTAGTGGAAAAAATGTGGACTGTCTGCAGGTCCACGAGGACCATATTGGGAAACAATGATTTACAGCATAAAGTGGTTCTCAGATATATCTTCATAAAACTTGGTCTGCAGGAGATTGGTCATGGTACTGTATGCTCACACATGTCCTTCTCCTTAAAGATGCTACAGAAGTACTGAGGGTTCTCCACAAAATCCAGGGTCTCCTCGTCGGAGGAGGGGGTGCTCTTCCTGCCTGCCATGAAGCGGAGGGAGACGGCAAGGTCGTCCTTGGAGCCTAGGACAGATTCGCCTGTTTGCAGAGGGAAAGGAAAGTGCCTTACCAAATGATATGTGATTCACTAGTGATTCTCACAAATAGTAATTAGCTACTTTGCTTAGGTAGAGCAGTGTAACCTCACAATAGCCGGTAGATGCTCAATGGGATTGAGAGTTAGGACCTACATGAGAATTCTCTCATAAGCTTTTCGGCTGCCCCCCCAATCTGTCAGAACTTCATAATAAAGCCTTGCGCTCTTTTTCAAAATCACAGTTACACACTTTTTTTTTTGCTATTTAAAACCTTTCAGTTGCACTTATTACTGCACTCTGTCTGGAAATGTACCGGACTGAACTGCTGCGGAAGCCTGGTGATTAAACTGTAATTAGATCTTTAGTAATAAATTATTCATTTTCATATTGATTTGTGCTATGCATTTTATTCCCTTCATACTCCAAAAATATGAATGTGTCTGGCAAATGAATACATGCATAAATAATACATGACTGCTGTAAGAAATAATAATAATGATGATGATGAAGATGATGATGAAGATGATGATGACGATTTTAGTTCTGTTGCTGCCTATGGATGAAAAGCGCTGTTCTGATTCGAGAGCTCAGTTCTGAAATTAGCTGCTCTCTAATGAGTATAAGTGTCACACAGCAAACAAAATTATAAGCCTGGCTGGAGCCAGAAAGCAGTCATTGAGGCAAGACCCCCAGAGGCCTGGAGGAGTTGGGGGTGGGGTTTTAGGGGGGCTTTGGGCCATCCGGCCCACTCAGACACTT
>JABFEA020000050.1:11578266-11590308 GCA_019775915.2 Cyphomyrus plagiostoma
CAGACGCACATATGCACTGACATGGACAAGTGAATAAAACATTTTCTTAAATTCCATCAATTCCAAATTAAGATATAACCCTATTCTCAAATATTACTTTTGTAACATTAATATTTACAGGCATTATAGACGAGTGCCTTTTTTACACAACATTCTTTAATAAAACTTGGATTTTGTAAGCTTAGATAAAGGCATACTGATGTGATCTATCGAGAAATATTTGCCTACTACCGTTCTTTTTCTATTGTTTTTATTTGGCGCTGCAGCTGAAAATCAGTAGGCATTGTCTTTGGTGACAGTCTGAGACAATAATCCACATTCTGTGGAGATCTGACTTTCTAATTAGAAAGCAGCCTAGACAATTCAGCAGAAAAATGCTAAACGGAGACATCCTGCATTTCTCGCGCGCGCCATTCTTGTAAATAGTAGTCCGCCCACCTGAAATGTCACGTAGCTTTTACCATGTGAAAATGTAATTTAAGGCTGTGCTTCCTAACTGAAAAAAACACCATAGACCAGCATGATTTCCAAGTACTGGTACAGCTTGCTGCACATGAAGTTTGATGGTCCACCAACAATATTTCGTTAACGATGCTTGTCCGCCAGCACCAGAAAACAACATGTGCTGCTATGACCAGCATGCATTATGCTGGTCATGCTGGAAACCAGCTGTGCTGGTGTATTTTTTTCAGCAGGCTTTTCTTATTTTACTAACATTTTTAAATGATTGTGACTTGTTGAATTTCGAAATTCAGTTAGAGACCAGTAATTGCGTAATCTGGGGAAGAGTGAGAAAAGACGTGGGACGTGCTCTCACCAGTCATTTGCAATTCATCTAAGATAAGACATCGTTTGCCAAAGGAGTCCAGTTGATACTGAGTCGCTTATCCCATTTTCTTTTATTTCCTCCACAATATGGTATCCCAGCAATGGCATAAGTGCAGATAGGAGTCCAACAAATGCACTCGTTTGTAATTCGGCGAAAAACAAGAAGATCGGTTTGCCACAGAGTACCAAGACTTATTCAATAGAAGTAAATGGGTGATTTGTCATTTATCGTCAATTTGCAATTTACAGCATTGCATTTGTAACTCGATACCCTAATCGCGCATTATCTGTATTTGCGCAGCCGAATAAACAGTTTTTTGTGCTCCCATACAGCCAGTTCAACAGACGTGGTCGGTCTCACTAAAAGGGCAAACCGGCGCTCTCCTGTTTCCTGACACGGCGGCCGGGAAACACCTGGACAGTCCCGTGCGTCTGCGTTTATAGTTTGACTTTAGGACGGTGTTTTAAATGTCTAATTCGTTTCTAATTTTTTCTTGTGTGGTGCAACACGTCTCATTTGTGTAGACTGCTTTATGTTGCTTGCATGGGATACTTGACCGGACACATTCTTTTCCCAAAAACTCCTCTTAGAAATTATTCGTGGTAATACAGATATTTAGTACTTTTACAATGGAAAAAAGCGCTTGTAATCGGCGCTGTGGTATCATTATTACCCGTGTTTCAAGTCCCACAATCATCATTAGCCACGCTATTCTTAGAAGTTATCGAACACGATTCCTGTTGAGTGCATGGGACTGACTGGAAACGTGATCTATTACTCATTAGTTATCAATAGTTATGGACATCATTAACAGGAGTGGCTGCTATGTATCCTTGTGAATTTGGTGCTTGATTATTGCCTTTTTTACATTAAATGATCTTTGTTTGTTCTTAAGGGAAGGCAGCATTCTGTACTCCTGCATTTACACAAACACTCACACATGTCTTTGTTTCTCTACAGTGAAATTCCTTCTTGTGGGTTTTGATATGTGTGATTAAAACATTTCAAACATCAGCTTTTCATCGCCTGTATTAACCCTTGTCTTCATTTGCCAGCAAGTTTTCGTGGCATCTAAATAAGTACATTTCTAAAGATTATTCGGTTATTCGCCATCTTGGAAATACCTGTAGAAATGTTTAAATATCCCAGACATCCTTACAAACAAAACTATAATATAAGCCAAGGAAAATATATAACAGACCCACTGTACCAATGGTATATGTAGTATATTTGATTATGTGAATTACAATTTTCCTCGCTCATTGCTCTATGAATGAAATATACATTTCGGTACTTAAATGAGCAGCTGTTTATGTAGTCCTTCTTTACAGCTTTCTATTGTGCATCAGTCGGTACCATAATGAAACTGACACGAGCATTATGATTAAGTCATTTCTTAAGCCTCAAGCCATCCGCAAAAAATTAAAAGTCAAAAGGTTGGTCACTGGTTGAAAAAACTAGGAGACACTCTTGGCAAAATGCTGAGCTGTCCTTCAGGTTATAACTCAATTCAACAGCAATAACACAACAGTTCATGAGGGCATACTTATGCTGAAGTGTTACTCTTCACCTAAGGTGGGGGGGGGGGGGGGTCAGTCAAACGGTTTTCTGGGAAACCAGAGCCTGTGACTCAGATGGAGAGGTGAAGCAGGTGAACTCACATGTCGGTGATGTTATCGCTGTCCTGGGGCCCCAGCGGCGGGAGGACGGCCACACTGTTGATCTCCAAGCACAGGAGGGTGACGGACGAGCACTGGCAGGTGGATGGGCACCCGGAAGCAGCCTGAAGCACCAAGCAGGAGGTTACCAGCGCCAGGGCGACCCAGCGGGCCCGCCCACCCATGCCCGCGGCCATCGGGCAAGCGCAGACGCAGCGCTGGTATGAAGCGAACCGGACCACAGTGACCGCCAATCTCTTCCCCGATCTGTCGCGACTCTTCTCCTGGGTGGTGCGTGGGAGCTTTGTGCTCCCGGCCAGGCGTGCAGGCGTGGAGCCCTAGCAGCAAGTCAGGACCCTGGGGACGTGGAGCTCGTCTCACTCCAGTCAGAGGCGGAGGGAGGGGCCTGACCGGCCCATTAGCGAGTGCCAGAGAGATAGAGACAGTGCAGGGAGAACCTAAGGGCACCAGCCGGTTTTGAGAGACAGTGGGCGGGATAGAAAAGAAGGAGAGGTGAAGAAAGAGAGTTAAAAGAGAATGGAAGTGTTGTCTGGATTTACCACTGTCACATGAAGGTCTCACACTGGTGTCTTAGTGACATCCTGTTGCTGATGTGGTTTTGGTGGCATCAGCAGGTACATTTCTGGTGAAGCCAGACCGTTTTTTTTTCCCCTCCAATCCACATTGAGTCTGGAGGGCTGACGGGTTCCGGTGGCATGGTCTGTTGATGCCCTTTGACTTACCTGCAATAACTCATGGTCTCCTGAAGTATTCCAGTGATAGTAATTGCTGACCCATCCACATGTCTGATTTCATACAAGGCTCGGTTTGTGCTTATGGAAGGTAGGCTGAAATGGCTAACCTGCTTCTCATTCCGATATAGGTGGAGCAGAGAGGTCAGAGAACATGTCCATTAAAAGAATCGCAGTGAGTGATTTGTAAGTAGAATGTACCTGTTCAGCGTTCCTGGGAGAATGTGGGATTGCCATCCGCACTGGGCCCTTCAGGGAGAAGAAAGACAGACTGTGTGGAGACGCATATTTACATGCCTTTGAGGCCTGGATGGAGGACCTTGTCACGGTTACCCCAGGGGGAGGCTGACGTGAGCATCGGTGAGCCAGCAGCACAGCCTCTTGTCAACAGTCATGTCTGCACACAGCAGAGTCACTGAACTCTGAAGCCTGGATACTTGTATGACACGTGGGAGTAAATCCTATTGGTTCTGGGTGCTGTCTTGTACTTCCAGGGTGTAGAATGAGATCTTTGATGTGATTGTACTGTTTTTGCAGCAGAGCCTCTATTTTATCTTCCAATAATTCCTTTGTTTATATAACTTAAGTATTTATGCATAATTATCAGTTTTATTCCATTGTTCTTGCTCATACTTCATAATCGTTTATGTTTATGACTCCCAGATATGATCCGAAATGCTTCAAACTATACTGAGTGATGGTTTTGTGTCCCAAAAGGGACAGGAGGTCATTGCGAGGCTTTTGTTGAAGCATATTTGATAGCGGTTTATGACTTATTCTTCTAACGGTTTGCAGGTAGTGCCAGTACAATCAAGAATGCGTCAATAGCCAGCGAGCTGGACGGTGTGATGCCAGTCGGTTTTAATGCAGAAGCTGGGTAGGGCTGCTGGGGGTCCTACGTCAAGGAGGAAATACAGCCACTTCAACCCAACGCTGTTTCCTTGCCTGACTACCAGGCAGGCTAATGATTCTGGACTTTTATACCGGAAATTGAAAGAGGGACAGCAGGTGGAGGAAAGGAAATATGAGAAATTACCTACTGCTCTGAGTGGCCGCCATTAATGGGAGCCTGCATTCCACCCCTCTGCACGCATTCGCAGTGCGAGCTCCGCGTCTGGCTGCAAATGCTGTGCATTTTCCCATCTGGGGTAGAGGACAATTACAGGAAGTCGGCAATGACGGGGGGCCGAGCAGGATATGGTGAATAAGCCACGCAATCAAAGCGAAGCCCAATTGAATTAAGGGCAAAGCACAGACAACGGTGTGGGTAAGGAACTCCTACACATGGTGCACAGTTCCTCCATTTGTCACCACGCGAGTCCCCGACTGACCTTTAACCCCTTCAGGGGCTCCCTCCCACCTACTTGAGCTCACTGGTTACTTGGGGTCAATTCAGTTTGGGGGTCTTTGCATTCCGTCTATGCTCTTCGTGTTGCTAAAGCACCAAAGCTTATAAACTTGGTCAGAGAACTTCAACAGTCTTTGTGAGCTGATGCCAAAGCAACACAATGAGCAAAAACACAGTTTTTATGGTCATTTATGTTTATTGTTATTAAAACAGTAATTTGAGAAACGTCATGCAAAATTCCTCACTGCCGCTGAAACCGTTAGTGATTTATTTGTGCTAATTGGAAGTCAGGCTTACTGACCTGTGCTAGTTGTCTCAGTGTTGGATGGTATAAACAACATCTATTCAAAATGTGCAAAGTGGCTAATGAGGGGAAAATATGATCTAGGTAGTTTTTGTTTTGTTTGTGGTTTCCAGCTGTCAAAGCGACGCCATCCCAGTGCTCTATTTTCAATGGCCATTTCAAAACCTGATTTTAGACTCTTGAATATTATTATTGAAGGTTGTCATGTACTGTAGACATATTTATTATGTTATTTTATTTCAGTCTGCTTTCCGGGTCCTTCTCACACTTTACTCACTTACATTCCCCCTCCTGATTACATTCCCCCCCCCTCCCTTATACTATTCCTGTTTCTTTACTGGCTGACAAATGAGTCAAAACATCCAGCACAATATTAGCAGGATAATGGTGGAATCTGCAACATCATTGTTTCCATCTGAATTACCGACAATTAATCATTTGATAAAGGAGACATTCAGCCATTAGCAAACATTGACTGCTTCAGTCATTTCAAGCAAAGGTCAGACGTGGACAGCAAGTGTTATAATGGCTTTGGGTGGACAACTAGGCAAACTGGAAAGTTGGGGAAATGATTTTAATATTAAGACTCACTTTAAATGCTTTGTGGGTTTGAAATGTACCACTTGGTATTATTGTCCCAGTTCCTAAATTCAATGCCTGTATTTAAAATTGTTCTCTACTGTACAAGGCTGTTATATTGGGGATACAAACCCGAAAACTTATAGCCCTGGGCCACATACTTTGACATGGTTTTCACAATGTTGGAATATTCAAGACGTGAAGCATTGTGCATCTTTTTCTTAAGCTTGGCCATGGCGAGTACATACCGCCCCCTGAGTCACATGCATCACAACACACATATGTGACAAAAGTCCTCAATATAAGCGAGGGCCGGCTTTGCTGTTGTGTTTGAGGTTATGGTATGGGGGGGGAGGACATCCACTCGATTTAGCTTCCGTGCCATTTCGGCTACAAGGGGAAGCAAAAGGATTCCGATGCATGCAAATACTGCCAGGAAAGATGGGGAGGTAGAACAAATAGATTATGGGTAAATGGGGTTGCCTAACTCGTTCCCAAGATGGGGGGTAGCCCCACCCTGCCCCTTCCCTTACCATATCGCTGGAAGTGTTTATGTCAGGCTGTTTAGAAAATGGAGAGAGAGGTGAGTTACATAGACTTCAATAAATCAAAGTCGTCAACAATATCTACAGGAAACCTTAGGAGATCAGCAACCAATTTAGCTATAAATATGATGTTTTCTCCCCTACTGTATATTGTGTATAAATAGTGCACCTGCAGTACCATTTGATTTTGCATGACTTCTCCGTGTTGGTTAGTAGTTTGTCTAAAGACCTGTATGTCTCATAGAGGCCTATGTGATGATGTCCAGTGCTGGATGCTCTGTAAGCTCCCGCAGTCATCAATACTCTGCTCAGGTGCTGGTCATCATGACACAGAAATGTACATGGGGGTGAAGCCTGTCTTACTTCACTGCTACTTGCTTACCATCCAAGAATTTGCACCCTTCTTTGGCAGTAGCACGGTGCGTATCGATACAGCAATATTTTTGTGATGGAGTGTTGCGGCAGTCAACGAGCATTCGGGAGAAAAGGAATTTATGAAGAGACAGACGAGTGAGGCTCGCAAGACATTTCAGTGTTTTTGGTTCTTGTGCGAAGGGTGAAAGGAACCAGATCTTGCAAGAAAATCTTTACAGGGGTGGGGGGTGGGGGGAGAGGGGGAGTGGAAGATGAGAAATAAGAGGGGTGGAAGATACACTTTTTATCATTCCTGGGATAGCTACTCTCGGGACAGGAGCTCAGCTTTCAGCTCATCTGCATAACCATGAGTCCCCCCCGCTGTTGACCAGGAACTCGACGCGATCGGGTTTCGCCGCCTGAGCCCCGCGGCGTAGCGGAGGCCGATCGATGGAGGCTGCTCCAGGAGCTCCTCTGACACGGCTCGTCTCGGCCCTTGATTGGTGTATTTGGGTGCTGGACGCTTATACTGTCCACGGCACCGTGCCTCTACCTGATAGGGGCTGACTGCAGATGGAAAACAAGACCATGTGGAGGAAAACGAAAATACAAGACCAACAAATCCGAGAAAACCCCCCCACGTCCCATCCCACTCTCTCAGGCCCCCGTGTCCACCCCCCAGTCAGGCCCGGTAATTTATCGACCCGGGAGACCGTGCCCTGCTGAAATTGTGCCTGTTTGTTCTGTGAAAGAAGCTCATCAGCACCAAAATAACCCAAGTCAAGCCTCTCCTTAGGTCCTCGTCCTTCCCAGTCAGACATTTAAAACATTATGGCATCAGCCATAAGGCCCTTAACCCAGATATCTCCAGCAGAAAAAGCCAATGACACTGCAGACATACAAAGTATTCACAATGGGACATGGAAAGAAAAAAAGAGTTATCTACAAAGTCTGAATAACAGAGAAAAACATCCTCATTTTAAGATGAAAGCAAGCGGGTTTTCGAAATAATATAATTTTTCTTAGTTTAATTTGAGAGATTTACCATAGCGACTGCTAACAGCTTTTGATAACAGTTTGAAACTTTTAATTTCTGTAAAGAAAATGCCCCCAGCACTTCTGGAAAATAAACCTTTTACTTTGCTATAACTTCACTTTTATGTTACATTAATCAATAATAACCAGTCTGAAAAATAAATGACTAACAGTAGACTCATCAAGCTAATTATTTTCTGATTTCATCAAAAATAGGCATTTTAATCTCCTTTAGTGTATGGCCGGTACTGTAATTGCTTGATAACAGGGAAGCACTGTTAAAATTGGTTTGGGTGCAAGATGATTGGAGCCTGCAGAAGTGGACCTTAGCATATTGTACTCACCATCTTTGTTTACGTTCAACACCGAATTCAAGTGTTTCTGGATCCTCTACAGAACCAGAGCAAGGTCCAGTAAGGTCGCCGCATGAGATTAAAGCAAGTTAATGCTTTTGGCTCCAATCTCCTGGCTCACAGAGGAATGCGAAAAATCCAAAGCTGGTGTTAACCTGGACGACAAAAGCCATATTTATGCATAGAGCTCATAAAGGGCCTTTCTGATGTTAACACCATACTAAGTAGTGCAGTATATTTGAACCATGTTCCATCGACTTGTGTTGATGACAGGTTTACAAGGGCATGACTGTAGTAATGAATTACCATGCCACTGCGATAGTCCGACGTAAAGTGTGCCTTGTATAAATTACGGGTGAAACAGCCATTCACTTTGAGTTATTAATACCATGGCAGCAGTCCAATGGTAACTCATTTAAAATTGACCAATAATAATCAACCACTTACAACAATCAAACAGGGTGGTATAAATATGATATCAGTGTGGAGTGTCTGTCTTGTATCTATTCTGTTTTTATGTTGTGTATTATTGGCGTGGGCAGTAAATCACAACCATTACTGTGTAGGTGTACCATCATCAACTCAACACCTGGCTTCTACACTGTCGGAAAAAGAACCCATTTGTACCCACGAGGGTACAATACTTGTCACTAGGGCTGTACCCTGAAGGGTCTGCCAGCTGTACCCTAGCTGTAGGTAAATGTACCTTTTAAGGTACAGAAATTGAACTTTTTTGTATCAGTGGAGGTACCTTGGGGAACGAAACTGTACCCTTTAACCTGACAGTGTAGTATCATGGCTTTTTCACATCACTTCCAGTTGATTCATGCCTCTTTCGTTACGCGTCTGGCTCATCATCATTCAAAATAGTTGGGGGTGTTTGAACAGTGGAAGCCAGCAGTATTGGTACTGTCTGGCATACACACATATGTGAGGACACAGAGGCTGGGACTGCAAGGCTGAAAATGAAAGGAGATCACCCCCCGCCCCCCCTCGTCCAACACAACCTCCTATTTAGGTGGAAGAACAATGAGCAGCTGTCAAGGATTAGCCCATGTTACAGTGATGGTGAGGAAGAGAGTGATGGTGAGAGAGAGACAGAATGAGAGAGAGAGAAAGAGAGAGAGCACTTGTGTTAGCATTGTCATAATAGCCGTCAGGGACTATGTGTTAGGGATGTAACATGATGCTACAGTTCTTTGCCCTATGGATTTATTTACATTTTAGCACTAATAAATAATGCGAGAGAACCTGCTGTTCTGTGAACGGACAGAGCTGTTTATAGCGTGAGGTTCGTGTTGTGAGGACCTGCCTTACACAAGGGTCCCCGTAACTCCTAAATAGGTCTGATGGGCCCTCGTTCTCATCTTGATGGAAGGGGTAAGGCAATCCCAGTTTATGGCCTGTCATGGTGGGTAGCCACGACCTATCTGCAGCCTCTCCAGCTTATAGGATTAACAGCGATCTTTCATTCTAGTTCTGTCATTGGTGATGCTGCTGCCTACAGCATCTGAATGCATGAGCTGAAACTTAAGGGCAGCGGCTGTGAGGAATATGAGGTCCAGGGATACCAGAATGCCTGGTTGTTGACAGGAACACTGATTCCAGAAGGTCTAACATGGAACTGTCCATTGTCATATGTGTTTGTCAATAAACATTGATTTATGTACTGTACCAATGATGCATTATTCATTTCCCCAGAATCCCACAGCTGAGGTGGCCTGACATTTTACACTTTCACACATTTTCACAGCTGCCTATTGGTTTCCAACTATATTACAAAATCCTTAAATGACATAATTTCTGTTACGTCCTGCTCCGTTCGATCCTCCCATGTGTGCCACGCCCACTTCGTTACCTCCCGTGATTACCCATTGTTTCCACCTGTGTGGCGTTGCCGCACGCCAGTCCCGTGCTTGTCTTGTGTACTTAGGTCTGCGTCTGCGTCTTTCCGGCAGACGCGGCATTGAAGTCGTTCAATGTTTGTGTACGTTCCCAATAAACCCTCGTTTCCCCGGACTCCTGGCTCGATCTCCCTCCTTCATCCCTTCACGCGCACCGCATTCACAACAGAATGCCGCGTCTCTCTAAACGCACGGAGCAGCAGACCGAAGCTGAACGGCTCGGTCTGCTGCAAAACTTCGTGTTTTGGCAGCACCAGCCCGACGTTAAAGGGAACCCTGAAGCCCTGGAGCTGGCCAGCCGAGGTGCTGCCCTCCTGACAGAGGAGCGCCCGGCTGGTCAGCAGTATCTGCTGACTCGGGCACGAAAGCTCCTCCTCCGCCTGCTCGAGTTAGTCGAGAAGCGCGTCAGGCGGAAATCAGGGGGTGACGAGCCTGTCCCTGGGCGCTTGCTCGCTCAGCCCCACCGGGGAGGACGACGCCTGGCAAGGGAGCTCCGCGTTCGCGTGGGCTGACGCCGCGGACGCCTGGGGCTGCCTCCATGGTGTGCGAAAGCCACCGTGGGAGGCGTATGCCTACCGGCCAGCCCACAACGCTGGGAAGTGGATCGGTCCGGTGAGCGACCCCGTCCTACGGATCCCTGGGGCTCTTAAAGGGACAGTGCTCGAACGACCGGCGCTGGACCTGCTGCCGCTTAAGCTGACGGAGGGGGGCTGTGAGGCGCCTCTAACAATGGCTGCATCGTCTGAGGCCGGCCAGCCCGCAGCCGCCGCAACCAAACCCGCTGCCCAGCATGCAGTCAAGCCCGCTGCCCAGCACGCAGCCAAGCCCGCTGGCCAGCACGCAGCCAAGCCCGCTGCCGCCGCTCCCAAGGCCGCCACGCTTGCGCCCTCGCCCGCAGCCGCTGCTCCAGAGGCCGCCACGCCTGAGCCCTGGCCCGCAGCTGCCGCTGCCGCCGTAGCTCCCGTGGCTGCTACGCCACGCCCCTCTGGGGACATGCCCGGAGTGTGCGCCTTTGGGGGGGGTTGTGGCCCCCTCCGGACTGTCCCGCGGCCCCGCCCATGGTCCCGCTGGTTCCAGAGGGTCCTACATGCACGTCCGGAGTGCGCGCCTTTGGGGGGGGGGGTTGTGGCCCCCTCCAGACTGTCCTGCGGCCCCACCTGCGGCCCTCCCAGTCCCTGCTCGTCCCGCGGCCCCGCCCGCGGCATTCCCAGTCCCTGCTCATCCCACGGCCCCGCCTGCGGCCCCGCCTGTTCCTGTTGGGCCCACGGCCCCGTCCGTTCCAGTTTGGCCCGAGGCTGCAGCAGCAGCGGCTCGGGACTTGTCTAGCCCGGGACATTGTGTCCCCGAGGAGGTCCCGGACAACACCCTCGCTCCTCGCCTCATGGCAGGAGCCACTCGAGGAGCTCGAGTGGGACCCTTCGGGGATCCGGTTGCTGCATTTGCCGGATCCAGGAGGACACCCGGAGCAACCGCCAGTGCCCCAGAGGGGTGGAGCCCAACGGGGTCCCCGCCTCTCGGTGTCCCAGAAGGGTAGGGGGCACCTTAGGAGGGTCCGGGTCCCTCCCGTTCCACCCTCTGCCGCACCCGTACGGCCCCTGGCCGTTGTCCGTTGGCTGCCTGCGGGGCCTCCAGCTCGTGGTCGCCCGCCTCCGCCGGGTTCCCCTCCGGTGCCTCAGTGCCGGTCCTCGGGCCCCCCTCCGGCTCCTCGTCGGCCGCCTCCGGGCCCCCCCACTCCGCCTGGCCGTCGGACGGCGTCTTTCCGGGCTCCGGCGGTGCCTTCACCATCTCCGGCTTCCCCCTCCTGCCCGCCTGCGCCGGTGTTCCCTCCGGCTCCCTCCTGGGTTCCTCCTAGGGTCCCTCGACCCGTCCCCGTGGCCCCTGCAGGTCCCCCTCCGGCTCCTGGCTCCCCCTGGCCTGCGACCCCTCCGGTCGCTGCCCGTCCTCTGCTGGGGGCCTTCGGGCGCCCTGGGGTCCTTTCGCCCTTCCTCCGTTTGTCCCGCCTCCTTTTGTTCCCTCGTTCTCTCCTGGCCCCTTCGTTTCCCCGTTCACTCCCGGCCCTTTTGTCCCTCCTTTTGGTCTGGGCCCTTCTGTTCCCTCAGTCTCCCCCTTCTTCTTCTGTCTGTCGGCGTTCCCCGTTCTGTGTCGGCTTTTGTCTTGGTTCCTGTCCTTGGGGTTGTTTTGTGTTTCGGTCCTGTTTCCTCCCCGTGGTTGATGCTTTTTGCTTTTGTCTTCCAGGTCCGGTGTCGTCTCGTCCATCACCTCCCCTGGGGCGCGCTTGGAGTGCACGCCTTTGGGGGGGGGGTTCTGTTACGTCCCGCTCCGTTCGATCCTCCCGTGTGTGCCACGCCCACTTCGTTACCTCCCGTGATTACCCATTGTTT
>JABFEA020000050.1:11598767-11615003 GCA_019775915.2 Cyphomyrus plagiostoma
GCGGGTGTTTGTCAGTAAAACCAAACGCTATGCCTGCCAAGTGCATCAGTCAATCAGCAGCCCTGCACAGAGACGAGCGGCACACCGGCAGCACGGAGGCCGCCTGAAGCCTTGAGCTCGCCTACTGCAAGCCAGCAGGGGGCCAGGCTGCTTCTCAGGGCCGCCAGGCATGGAGCCGCCAGCCGCCTGATACCTCCGGCCACAAACTCTCCCCTCATTTTTTTCCACTCTTCCCCTCTGTACACTTTTATTTTCAAGAGCAATTCTGTTTGATTTTCCTCCATTCAGACATTACAGTTCTTTTTTCTGGTGGTGGTAGAGAGAAACCCCAGCAAACACCAACACCAACTGGTAAGTACTGGCCATTTTACTAAACTGAATGCATTACTGGAGATGTGCTAAGGTGGAAAATTTATATAAAATGACATGTTGTTGCGTGGGTTAAAATGGAAGATGTTCATTCATTTCTTTATGCTTAGTCTGCTTTGTGCAATAGACTTTTGCGTGAATTTTGAAAGGAAAAAGCAAATATTTTGCTTAAATTGTGCTTTACAGTAAAAAACATACAGAGAAATATTTACTGAACCCTGCATAACATAGGCATGTTCACACGCCAACGACCGGAGCCTTTGTGCAGGTCTGCCTCTGTCCGGCACCATCTCTTTGTTTTTCTCTTTAAGCGTGTTGTACGTAAGTGATGTCTGTCTTAGCTTCAGTCTAATGTGTGCAAACATACATGCAGCACTGGCGGCTGTCACTGGCGGAGCCAAGAGCGCCTTTGCGTGAAAACGCACAAGCGCCGGCTTTCAGCAGAACTTAGCCCAGATAAAACGTGAGCAACACATGGCACCATCCCCAGAAAAATGCTTCCACCTCAACACTGGGGTGCAGCGCTGGTGTGACGCTACAACACATGACCATTACAAGAGAACTGTGCCCTGTACACATTAACTAGCCCATCCTGTATGAGCCTGGTTATAGTACCTGTTCAGTACAACCAGCGCAATTAAGAAGACGCATCCAGTTGTCTTGCTGGACTCCGTTATGTCCTTTTAGACGCGGTATCCAAATAAATTGTTTCATATTATTTTGGAAGGCATCTAAACTGCATAGGTGGTGATTTATTTTAATAATATGCAATTATAATTAAATCACTGAAATTCACACATCTATAATCTTAAAAAATTAACATACTTTCCTGCTCTCTTCACTGTTGCCAGACAGCTGTTTGTGACTAAGATTACAAAAATAATTTCAAGTAATTATTGAAAATGTATATGCTGTGCTGCTCAGTCCACATACACAATGCTCAAGAGGTTTGTTCTTCGATTAACGGTCCCAAGTGACTTGCAACATCCAGAAAAGAGACAAATGCCATTTATCAACAATTATGCTATTTTGAGCAATTATATTTAATTATGTAGTTTGTTTAATTGCCGCAGAAAACATGGGAAAAATATACAACATCAGATTGACTATTTCACTTTAATAATTTAAAGACGTGCTGTAACTACATAATTTTATATATATATATATATATATATATATATATATATATACGTATAAAATGTGACACCTAATATGGAAAGCTTTCTATGATTTTTTTAAATAATGCAGGATAACAGACTAATAATTTAACAAGCAAAGCCATTACAGAAATGTGCTATGCATAATTCACGCAATAATTCTAACCTCAGACCAAAATCTACAAAACAACTAGCACAGTAAATTTACAAACCTGGTGGTTATCTCAATGAAATACTCCCCCCCCCCCCACACACACACACCTTAATCACATTTGATCTACACATACAGAAGTCTTACAAAGAAAAATAAAAACTTGTCACAAGGCATCCTCAGTAAGTACTATTCCTGATTTTTGGCATAGAAGTTCCATAAAAGGCCAGGAAAAATAATCTAAAGTGGGTGTGGCTTATGTGGGTGTGGCCGCTGTGGGTGTGGCCTATTCACCGGCCGTGCTCATCTCCTCCGTCACGGCCTCTTTGTTTCCTGTGTCGTGTTGTCTCTGGATGAGTGCAGGAGTTGCTTTACTCCTTCTAGGCTTGCCCAGCCATCGGGCTCCTCCTGCTAACTCCTCTCTCCCACCCGCCTGGTCTGGCCTTCCTCCCGTATCTCCTCGTGCAGATGAAGGGCAGCTGGATGCCTCATGTGTCACTCTGCTGCTTGGAGCCCCGCGCTGTCATGCCAGAAAGAGGCTTTCTCCAGTCCCTCCTGCTCCCACCAGTTATTTGGGCAAGTTCAAGAGAAAAGGACCTCAAATCATTAAAACCATTTAAACTATACGGCATGTGGCTGTGTAATATGGCTAACAGTATAATCCAATTAGTATAACCAGAAATTATTAATCTAATAATGCAAAATGTTTATATTCTACATGACCAACCTTAGCATAATAGTTGTAATCTTTTAATAGCTTCTCTTTTTCGTTGCTTCAATATTCTTAATAAAATCCATTATGAGAAAACCTAAATTGAATTAATTTCACTCTTGTTCATTCATTCATTTATTCATTCATTCATAGATTCAGTAAATCAGTAAGAAAAAGCATTTTCAGCCATTTCCACTAATTTTAATCGCTTTATTTCCTCCAGAGAGCAGAAGGCTAATTGTCCTTTGTGACGTGCGTCAGAACGGAATCTGCGTCTTTCTTGTGAAGCGTGGAGTGTCACTAAGCTAAGGTTTCTCCATTTACAGGCTGTTCATTTCTTTTCTTTTTGAGTTTTACAGCTCAATGTTCACTTGCGGACTGTTTTGCTTTTTATAGCTTACTTCTGATTTTATGCATTTTTAAACTATCTCACGTTAACATTGAATCGAAAGCCTTAATTAAATGCTATCAGCTTATTAAACCCATGAAGGCCCACAGCTACCAGTAATTTTGCTTTAGAACTGGGGCAAGAGACAAAAGTAAGAAAAACACGTCTCGTCTGAACCGGCAAGGTGCACGGCGCCATTCTCCTCATTTTATTTAGGACGCCGGGGCGCCGTCGTTGACCATGTGGCTTTCTGCTTGACACCGACAGGCAGCTGAATTGACTGGAGCACAGGCTCAGCGGGACGGGCCTTCAATCAGACCCACTCTCCTCCCGCACTTGTACTGGGCTGCAGCGCCGACGGCTCTGCTCTGAATTGCACCATAAGTGCCTAAACAAAGCATGGGCTCAATTGGCCCAAATGAAAATTGCTCAGAGCTTGAAGCCTCGACTAATGAAGTGGTTTTGGAGTCTCGTCTGTGATTTTGGCTCCACACTGCAGCAATAATATGTTCTGGTATGCTGATCGACGCTTATGGTCTGAAGCTAACCGTTTGACAGAGTCCAAGCTTCACTAAACATATAACAAGCGATACATAAGATCAAAGGGATTCATGTTTTAGGGGCGCTCACATTGCTCTGCCTGCTTTGGATCTATATTCTTTAGTTATATTAAACCCAAAATGACATATAAACGGACATTTAAAAATCAACAAACGACTGTCCGATTCAAAATTGCAAACCAAATTTAGCAATCCGTGAAATTTAATATGGAAGTCGTCTCCATCATTGTATTACATTTCTTGAAAAAAGTAGTGGTTCCGAAAATATCCCAGTAGATCATACACACGTAGCTTTTAAGGGTGATAAGATGCAGTTACGAACTAAGTACCCATAAGTACGTAAATCTGTGAAAAATTAAATGAAGAATTATGGGTCTTGTGAAAGAAGGCATGATTCATTTCAAGGAAAAAAACATCAACTTTTCTAAGGAGCATTTAGGCACGTAGCTGAAAATATGAAAAAGCTAAATAAGCAAATAAGCAAGTAAGCTAATTAAAATGCTTAAGAGAACCTCATACTCGCACAGCTGGGTAGGAAACGTGATCAAAGCAAACAAGTATGTCTAGATACAGTGTAGCATGGTGACTTTATCATGCATGCAGAGGTCCTTCACCTTGCCCATCTGAAGGGAACAAGGTCCCCTGGACGTGACTGAGTTACCTTAAACTCCAAGCAGCCTTCAGCCTGAAGGTTTATAGGCTGCTGTTCTAAAACTGAAGCTTAAGAACAAGCTCTGCAGTCTTATTATCGGGAGTTTTTTTTCTCCTTAAAAAAAGGAGGCCATCTTGAGTACAGCCTGTTACTTGGCAACAAAGAGGCCAAGGCTTCAACAGCTGGAGTCTTTCCATAAATGGTCTGAATATGCAATGTTCCAGGGTCCTGCTGCTCTTATTACAATGATTATTTTTTCCCCTTGATTACACCTCTGGATTTTGCTTTTATACTGAGGCTGCTTTTGTATTGACGTAAAAATAAGTATGAAGCGTAGCAACAGTATCTTCCATTGGATTTGGTCTAAAGATTGTCCTAGAATAAAAAAGATATTGTTTGCAAACTTTATTTACAATGTTATAAATGGAGAAATACTCATTTCTTGGAAGGAGTCCCAGAAGACAGAAGTCCAATTCTCAGCTGGAGGGCATCTTTTTCCTGGTTTGGTCCACGGCCATGTGGAAGACTAGTGATTTTGTTGTCCTGACAACCAGGAATGACAACAAGTCATGGTCTCCCGCACCACTGTGTGACAAACTCAGTCGGAAACCGCAGTACAGAGCGACGAGCACGTCTAAGGAGACTCTGCTATCAGACACGTGAAAAGCAAAAGCAGGACCTTGGATCAGCCGCACCTGGCAATCAGCTTCTGAGTCTTTGTCGCCCTCTGTTGGATACATAAGGAACGACGAAGATCCCTTAGTACAGTAGCTGTATATGTCCTTAGAAGTGAAAATGACTCTTTACAAAAATAAAAAAACAAACCAGGATAAAGTCACTTGGGGAAAGATTTTTATGTGACTCATGCCAATAACAACATTTATAGTATACATCATGCAATCTTATATATATATATATATGGGCATAAAAATTATATACATTCTTATTTACACATTCTGGTAGCACGTGTTGTTCTCCCTAATAAAAAAATTCCATTCAGCCAGGGAGATTATGGGCCCGACCAAATATTAAGCAAAAGCCAAGAAATGAAAATTGTGATTGGTGTTTATTCATAAGCAGAGATCATTGTTTTTCATATTTTCGGTGCATGTTTACAAACTGAACATGAACAATTAGCCTCATTCATTAAGCTATATGTGCATTACATGAAATTTATAATAGGTCTGGTGCTAAAAATACTTTGTGTCTAAAATCTTTCAAACAACTTATTTTAATATCCTATATTGTACAGCATTAATGGAGTTGGCACAGTGGGTCAGTGGGAATCACTTTTGGCTTCACAACCTGCCCTAACGCAGGATGTGTGGATTCTCCATATTTATCCCTCCGTTGTGTGAATTTCCTGCGGTTTCTAGAACTTCCTCCCACATTCCAAAGACTTGCATGTAGCTGAAATACGTCTCTAACTTCCGCGTAGCTTGTGATGGTGTTTGTAAGTGAGTTTGCCCCCCTGTCTGGGCACCTGCACTGGACCAAGCAGTCAGATGGGTGCATTAAAGTGAGCTTGAAATTCAAACTACAATAACCAGAACCTCGTTTGGTGTCCGGTTTCAAAAATATATAAAAATATACAAACATGAAGCTGGTGCCGAGTTGCGGGACAGACTGTGCAGCAACCTCCTGTGAGCACGCAGGTCTCCTATGAGCACGCAGGTCTCCTATGAGCACGCAGGCCTCCTGTGAGCACGCAGGCCTCCTGTGAGCACGCAGGTCTCCTAAGAGAATGAAGAGCTGTTGGAATTACAGTGGAACCGGATTCAAAAAAGTACCAGTGTCCCATTAAGCTCTGACAGACATCTTGATTATAATGCATAAGCTCATTCCACTGGGTTAGCCCCTACAATTCTTGCTAAAGTAGGCAAAATAGAATAGCTTAGCTCCTCCCCCTGTCGCCAAATCCTGTAACTAACAACAATTTGGCATCACATCATGTAATCTTATTTTGAAAGCCACCTGACATATATTATGATTCTGTACTCTTAGCTCGCTTATGCTGACAGATACACACAGTTAAAAAGCATTTATTCAGGCAACAATCAGGCATTTATTGCAAGTTCTCATTAAAACCTTTGGGTCATGTCCATAAGAGCCATTTACATCACCTCCAGCAAGATGACAACATGTTTGAGATAAAGAACATTCATCCACTTCATTCACCCCTGCCAAATGTGACCCCATATACGAAGCAGGCCGCCCCCCTCTGGTGCCCAACCAAAGAAAGCCTGGAACGCCACACAGACCTGCGAATAACCCACTAGATGCTTATGAGCAGCCTGCTAGATGCCTACCAGATGCCTGCTGCAAGGGTGGGGGTCTAACACAGTGATTTCAATCTCCGTCAGCAGCTCTTTCTGGGACCCAGAGCTGCATCTGCAGTCCTGCACTCTTCATCATAGATCTCGCAACAATACTGGAAATTCCGTCCCAAATAAAATGTTGCTGAGCGCAAATGATTTTTTTTAATTCAAAATTGTTTCTAAAACAGTGACTGGCATTAGACACATAATTACACATAATTTTTATGCCCATTGTTTTGTTTTTTGAAGGATATTTCCACAAAAACAACACAAGGCAGTGATGCTGTTGAATGAATTTGCGCTTTGTATTTACAGTACGTTTTTTGTCAGTGTTTGAGTGGCTTGTCAAATGTGTCAGTGCTTTTGTTTTCTGGTCTCCGAGTCACGATCTTTTTTAGCAAGCCCAAGTAGTTTGGAGGCCAACACAGCAACATAGAACAATTAATGAAGAACAACGCGATGACAAGGCAAATAACTATCAAGCATTTTATTTGATATAACAGCAGGTTAAAGCAGAGGACTATAGGAAGACTTTAGGCAAGCGTAAGCCAGATCTGGCTGTTGGTCGTTCTTGGTATCAGCTTGCCAGGGGCCAGGTCAGGGTTCATTTACTTGGAGCCCAAGGCTTTGGTGTGCTCCATGACCTGTTTCCAGATGTCCTCCAGTTGGCTGTGCACGGAGTCAGCCAGGGGTTTAAGCTGGGCCTGCACGGAATCAGCCAGGGGCTTAAGCTGGTCCTCAATGTTGCTGGCCAAGGGCTTCAGCTGTTCCTGGACCTTGTCGGCAAAGGGCTGCAGCTGGGCCTTCCCATCCTCAAAGTAGGTCCTGGAAGGAAGAAGGAGACACAGCATTACCCTCCTGAATCATCACGTCCATAGTTATGCATTTAGAAATATTGTACGTAAGCATCATATTGTCAACGTGGTCAAAGGATTCAATGAGTTTAATTAGAAACAAAGGGGCCAAACTGTGAGCTAGAAACCCATTCAGCCCACTAGTCATACCGCATGACCCAGTGGGAAAAGAAAACAAGCAACCTGCCAGGCCTCATGGGTAAATTTGGCATCCTGTTCCCACTGTGTAGCATTAAGAGATTAGCAACTTACTGGGCCTGGCCTGTCAGCTCATGGGTCTTGACTTTCTCCACCAGATCCTCGGCGGTTTTGCTCAGCATGTCAGACAGGTCCTGGAAATACTTGGTAAGTCTCTCAATCTCAGGGGCCTCTCTTTTGACCAGGGAGAGAGACTCACCTGTGGTACCGAGAAAAAGCACAAACTATTGAGGAAAGCCAAGATTCAAAAGGAAAGAGATACATATCAATTCTTCTGGAACGTCCTGGTATCTTCCTCTGTATTGAAACTGAAATTGTTAAAAAGGGCTATTTTTAGCATTTTTAAAAACAATTGTTAACATTTGAAAAGTTTTGGATAATTGTTTTATAAATTTATCTGCCTCGTCAATTACAAGTGTACAGATAAATAAAATCGTAATTCTGTGTCAGGATCTTGTGAGCTACTAGTGTTTATTTACACTGTGCTGCTCATGTTGAGTAAGAACAGATATTGGCTTTGCTTGTCTGTTGCCTGTGTTTGTTGTTTTTATTGTTTTGCTGAGGAATGAGTACCTTGAGCCAGAGCAAACACAACCAGGACAGCGATCAGAGAAAACTTCATGGCTGCTGATTGGACAGGGCACCTGTTAAAAGAGTGACATTGTGAAATTAGCCCAGTTTCATTGGTTATTGATGGTCTGATTAAAAACACTTTATTGTGTATTTATTGAGCTGTTGTTATTTCAAGAATACTCTTTCAAGAGTCTTTCAAATGTGTATTGGTAAGCATTTTTCAAAAGAACTCTTTCAGTTTCATCCATGTAAGCAAATGTTTATTTTTAAATGTACATAGATGTGTAACAATAGCTGTTATATATATGTGAATTATTAAATATTAAGTACTATTTAGGTACAACTTTACAATAAGGCTCCCTTTTGCCACTTGTAAACGGCACTTTGTAAAAAGAAAACTGTCTTATAACATGTTAAAAATTGTCTATTAATAATTTACAAAGTGCTACAACCTAATTAATAACTACATTATAAACCATTCATAAACTCTTTATATGGGTAGCCTTATTGAAAATTGGCACATTATTTATTATGGTATTTGCCCTAATATCATCAAATTATGAAGAAATTAAACTTATATTAAACATTGTTATGAACTTTTTGAAGAAGACTCTTACCTTCACTGCTGGTCTTCTAGGACTCGATGGTACCTCTGCTTGGCTGCTAAGGCTTCTTATGGCTCCTTAGTGAAAAGTGGCCCCACCTGACCTCAATACCATTGGCTGTTGCTGACAATTAGGTGACTTGCCATTGGTCAGTATGGACTGTCAATCAATGTGTGCTGGCATGTTGGCTGACCCTTGATGCTTGGCTTGCCACCAAGATGGTCTTCTCAAAGTCCAAGAACCTTCTGTGGGGGACTGCTGACTCTACAAACATGCACGCTGTGTAGCTCTTTATCTGTCAATCTGATTTCCAATGCAGGGGACGTTCCTTTCAAAGACATGCAAAATATTCAACTGAAAGGATGACAACATTCAACATTAAGAGCAAAGATGACACTACATGACTGTTTTGTAAAATAAGGTTAGGTAACTATCTTCTTAAGCATTACACTGCAAATTCTTGAACATACCAAACAGACTTTCCTTCTCAGTCAGTGGGTACGTATAGAGGGAAGGTTTAATTTAAAATAAATTCATTTATCTCATTATGCAAAGCTCCTAAACTTCCAATTATTTAATTACTTTGCTTAGACAGTACAATAAAATATTTTTAATGTGGTACAACTTTTGGTGTCCAGCCAGGTGTGGTTCAACATCTCAAAAGCAACCACCTTCCAGGGAATTTCACACACACCTTGTTAACGAGAAAGGAAAATGGTCAGTCTTGTTCAAACAACAGGAAGGTCACAAGTGGAAAAACAACATCCAAGTACAACAGTTGTGTAAGAATGTTTTCCCTGAATACAAATGGGTCCTACAGAAATGTGTCCTACCCAGTACTAGCTACTGTCTATGTTCCTAATAATATCATTTGTTAAGGCTTGGATTTCATTAAATGAATTTGCTTCATATTTGAAACAACCCATGAGCTCATATTAGAGAGTATAAAACAGAGAACTAGATTTGAGTTGGCTTGACAAGACTCAAATGTTGTACTAAAAAATAATTAAAATGATACCAAACCAGGGTTTATACATAGTAGGGCTACTATTTTGCAACAGGAGGTAACCTAATCCATCGCTGTTCGCTTCATTTTCTGAGATTTCATGAGACATCACATTCCAAGAAGCTGGTACCGGGGGTCAAATTCAATCAGTAAGTAATTCTGCAGAGGAAACCAATAGCACGACACGTAGAGAACCTTCCAGAGATATACTTGTTACACCAAATGCCCTGCAGATAAGGCACGTTGTCATATTAACCAGTTAATCATGGAAGTGTTGCTTCACGCTGCTTCTTGGTCTCAGCGTTTTGAGGCACACATGGAGTTTAAACGTGAAGCACCCACGTTCTCGGGGGCTCCGGGATAAAGGTCAAGCCATCAAACCATGAAACATCCATGGTTGCTCTGCTCACCCCATCCTCCCTGACCTGAATCATCATCTTGTGACGGTAAATAAATGGAATGCATGAGATTATCACAGGCTCACAAGGGCTCGGCCCACGGTTGTGGTTCTGATATGGCTGAAAACAAAACACACCGATACACTGTGTGCTGCATCAGAGGGATTTTGCCAACACTGACTCACATGACTGTTGTCTCCTGTGAAATTCTCATACAGTGCATCATATTATTTATTTATTTATTTACTCTTATTTCAAACAGTTCCAAACAATGCATAGACAAAACTCCAACCAATAAAAACTGAAAGAACAATATCTGATCTCATGTGCAAATGACACAAAACTTATTCATTCCTACAAACAGTTCATTACTTACATTTTTTGTTTGCTTCTCAGTAGTGTCAAATACAATTCAAAAATATGTGGTCCACTATACTCCATCCTATAAACAACCACAAACATCACACAATTCAACATACAGACAGACACAATTCAAGTTAAGTAGTTTCACTAGAGACACAAAAACATCCTGTCTTCCACAAAATGAGCTGTTAATAGAACACATTCCCTAAGCAACCCGCTCCCCTTAATCACCGCTGATTGCTGATTATGACTATATATCATTCACCGCATGTACTATTAGAACATGAGCAACTGTTTTTATGATACTTTTCATGGGATTGTATTAACTTTTGATTTGCAAAACGTTTGCTTGGATGTTATTGACGGATCTGATTGGCCGGGCAAATCATCAACTAAAGCTTTTCTCCTGAGCCGGTTCGCTTTCTCCTGCTTAATCAGAGGTGATGCCTGTATTTCCATTGTGTCTCAGAAGATTGTAAGAAATCAGAGGAGAGCCTTGATAGCAGAGACATGTCAGCTAAACAAGCGAAGGGGTCAATGTTCACGACTATCTTCCCAACTGATTCTTTATGGCATTGAAACTGTGGGACTCAATCACTAAGGGCAAGGAGCAGATCTAGTTGGCAAGATATGGGTAAGTCTCATTCACCCTACCATTTCTCAGTAGTATGCTAAATAATACTGTGCAAGGAACTCTGCTAAGCCCTGCTAAGATGAAATGCTGACTAAAATTTCCACAACATTAACGTGCAACAGCAGTGCAACAAGAATACAAAGTAGTATGCCAGTGGATTAGCGTCAAATCAGCTTAGGATCAGCATTTAATGCAATATAAATTATATGATAATTTTACATTGTACTATTATTATACCTATGAAAGTCATGATCACAATGGTAAGGAACTTTCTAAATAAGTGAACAGAGAAAACAACAAAACTAATGTTGCAATGAAAGGCGTTTCGTTCTAAGAGAGGAGAGGAGATGGACCCTGCTTTGTGCATGTTTTATTTATAACTTTCCCTAAATCTCAAGCTAATTCTTTGTCAAGAATTTCTGATGGTTTGTCTTTGGTTATTGAGTCAGGTCAGCCCTCAGGATATTTATATAATTGTCAACTCAAAAGCACTGAAACAGGCCACAAGGTAACAAAATGACTCAGATTTACCACAATTATCCCCAAAAAAGGTGGAAGAAAAACAAAGAAAATCTGAGCTTGTGAGCTCTGCAGGCCCAGGAACAGCTGGTCTAATCACAACTCATCGAATAATCGTCTTTATCTCTGTTTCGTTTAGGACAGTGTTTCCCAACCTGGTTCTCAGGGACCCATAGATGGTCCACGTTTTTGCTCCCTCCCAGCTTAGGCAAAAATGTGGACCATCTATGAGTCCCAAGGAATAGACTGGGAAGCACTAGTTTAGAATATGATTATGATAGTGGGGACTTGCTAACCTAATGATCCTAATGTGTAACAGTGAGCGGTAATGAGACAAAAGTTTTCAGAAATCATCACCAGCATGTTCCCTGGTGGCTCCTGTGTATTTTGACTTTATCTCCTTATTTTACTTCCTCTTTATCTCATTGTTTATTTTTCAGTATCCATGCAGCCCCCCCCCCAGTAAGCCTAAAATTCTATGCACGACGCATGGTAACTAGTTGCTAGGGCTGCAGGAACAAAGAGGGATGAGAGAAATGCAATGTGTATATTTTTCTGCATGCATGTAGTTTAAAAATGGGTTTGAACCACCTCTGAAATTATTGTTATTACTGATTAAGCACGTAGCCAGGAATTAAAATGACTATTATCATAACTCCCTCTGCTCCGGGGACATTGTGTATCTGCCAAATAAGTTCATGTAAAGTGTTCAGCAGCAATTGTTTCTGCATTTCTCACTTCGGTTTTCTACACTCCTCTGGTGCAGGAAGAGGAAACAAAAGCTTCCACTCCAAAAAAATTACCTGAGAAGAAAAGTTTCTTTCTGCTTTTCTATAGATATTGGGGCATTATTTTTATTTAGATAAATATCAAAATAAAATAAAATAAAATAAAACAATGGACACGGTAGCTACTTAATCAACTCAGATCACATATCCGGCTGACATACTTTAAACTGGATGCAGCTGATGCTACTGAGAAGATTTTCAGCTATACATGAGGATATAGCTGCAACGCGTGTTAAAATCTCTGGATTGTAAATGTCACACAGTTAATTCAACCATCTTTTCTGATTGCATGGCTGAGTGCATGAGGTCCCAGCGGAGCTGTCCATTACGCGGCTTGGCTTGCCGCCTAGTGTCCATTCAGTGCCACTGCAGTGAGATTATTCAGATTTGACAGGAAGGGCACATTATGGAAACAAAAATCAATCAACTTCCCTGTAAGAGTTACTTTGGACAGGAACCACATGGCATGCATTCTAGGAAGGAACAGTGACTATTTAGGTGTGGAGACTTGTTTAACGGCAATTTAAAACTTAGCTAAGTGTAAAACTGCACTGGTATCAGGTGTTGGAAAGGATTGCAATAGGGTGTGGATTCAGGCATTAAGTTCTGAGGTCGGAGAAAAAATGAAGCTACTTTGGTAAGCACCGGTGAGATTGATCATCCATCCATCCATCTTCTATAACTGCTTATGCAGCAGTCACACACTGTAGGCAATTAGGAGACATCATTTTATCTAACTGCATGTTTTTCAACTGTATAAAATCATGTATTTCAAAAATATAATTTATAGTTATCAGTGAAAACCTAAAAAAAAGCGATCTGAGCAGTACATGCGCAAATGTCCGACGTCTGAAAATGCTATTTGCTGCATGCCAAAGAAAAGTCGAAACATGAATAAATGATTCAAAATTTTATTGTCATCCAGTAGCTTACTTTACAACGTCTTCACTGTAGCTGTTTCTGTTTGTGTCTGCTTAGCATATGCGAGAAGCAACAAAGTAAAAAAAAAAAAACGGTGCCTCACGATAAGACCCCATTCGGGGACATTTCCATAGCAACCACAGCTGTAATTTCTCATAAATGCATCGCTCACTCGGCACTCACTGCAAGGCATGATGAGAACAAGTTAAAGTAATTACTTGCATTTAGGGACAAAAACGTTTCTATTTAATTTGTTTTCTTTTAGGTTTCAAAGAAAACATTGTCTGTATATAAGATAGTTTGGAATACCTATAAGATATAAAATCCTGAAGTAAAGGTCATGCCGATTCTTAGCCATTTATTGTAATCGCCTCCTTTAAATTTGCGCAGAACTGCCGCAATAATTGATACTTAAGTTTTTTATTTACTTCTGCTTTCCCCTGATTTATAAACATGATTGATCTTACTTGAGGACTGAAAAGTGCATGTGTGTGAGAGGCGCACTTTAGCTGATGTGTCCCTTAATCAAAGCCATGATGCACGTCTGCCGCAACCCTACAAGGGTCAGACCATAAGCGTTTCCACGTCCAATTTAGGTGGGGGGGTTCAGTCACGCTGTATTTTGTTTCGGCCGCGTGAAAAATAGTTTTGGAAAGGTATTTAGCGATTTGCCAAAGATTTTCGTAAACATTTCGTACCACTGGCAAACTTTACCGTAGAGATCCCCCCTCCTCTCGTCAAATATAATAATTATTTGGGGGGCGGGGATTGCGTCACACACGCACACACACACACACAAAGGTCAAATCCTACAATCGCTCCTGGGTCACATTATTTCCATGACGAGCCAAATGAAATTCTTATTGATGCCGCGTCCATCACTATGGCCATTAATAGGATTAGTGCAGCGGTATTCACAGGCTTTAGACAAGTGCTATGATTTAAATTAATATTTTGGACCAAGTATTAGTACGGATTTTTGCCAGAATCAGACGACTAAATAAACCGGGAGACTGCTTCGACGCCGTATTCAGATTCTACTAGAGGAGGTTTATGCTGAAACTGCTTAATTGAGGCAAGGTTGTCAACTTTGATCAGACGGCTGTCGCGAGATTTTTAATTCGAAACAATCATCATATACATGTGCATACATGTTACAGATTTATTACATTGTTAATAGTTTGTCGGATTTGCAAACTACTCGAATGTTTTGATGCAGCTAATCTTAGATTTATAATGGAATAATATAGATTTGCACGTTTGCATGTTACATGTCTGCAATCCCCCCACAGATTTCAGTTTTTACTTGCATAATTTAGTTGCCACAGATACCATGGTTTCAAAACCCTTCTTCAAAAACAGTGCAGGCAGTGCAGATCTTTTATTTAACCTCGCGAAAGAATAATCCCTATACATTTTATAGGCAAAAAGGCAAAACTGGCACTTTGCATAAAAAATAAAGAAAGTGAAAAGCTAAACATATTGGAAATATAAAAACAGAAATCAGTTGTAGTATCTTTTTACGGAAGAGGATTAGGGCCACCATGAAAATACTGCTTGAATTCTGACTTGAATTCTGAGTTTAGAAAAAAAATCGGAATTTTGAGAATACAGTCACAATTCTGACTTTAATGTCAGAATTCTCCCTTTTTTTCAGAATTCTGACGCTTTTTCTCATAATTCTGACTTTTTTTCTAAACTCAAAATTCAGGAGATTAAAGTGAGAATTCTGAGAAAAAAGTCAGAATTCAAATAATATTTTCATGGTGGCCCTAATCCTTTTGTAAAAATCATTTTAGGAGTGCACTGTGAATTAATAATTTCGTAAAACTCGCATTCTCAGAAGAACGTGTTTGGACCCTGTCTCTCCCGCGAGTGACCAGAGGAAATCTCACTCGGAGAGAACTCGGCTTCCGAAGCTCGCGTGGCCCCGCCCTCTGCCTATGATTGACAGCCAGGCGAACTAATCCCCGCCAAGTCCAGAGGGATCGGCATCATTCTTAAAACGCTGTCAGGAGAATCCCGTTATTTTTAATTGCCCGTATCCCGTAACTCCTCAGCCTTTTGTCGTATCGTTCGTTTCGCTGTTCGTAGGTGGAAACTTTCCCGTCCGATTGCTGCCCCCCATAGCTGTAGTCTCTTTCCTTTTCCTCCTTTTTTCCTCCGCGTTTCATTTAAACAATGGAATCTATTCGTCCTCAGCGACTTCAGCCGGGGATCGGATTTGGAGCTGGCTCGACCGGGACGCTGCGCTCCTCGCTCCGGCCTGGGGTCACCGTCCCCACCGCTCCTCCGCAGCCACCCTCGGTGTGCCTGTCGGCTTCCTCCGGGCCGCCCCCGCCTCCGCCGCCGCTGCAGCTGCACAGCCTCGGGGTCGGTGTGATGGGGAGCAGCGGTCTGGGAGCGGCAGGGATGGCGGGGCTCGGACTCTGCAATCCGGGGAACCCGACTGTGCTGCGGGAGGCGGTGGAGGCGGTGGTGAGAAGCTTCGCTAAGCACACCCAAGGATATGGCAGAGGTAAGACGGAAAATATGTCGCCTAATTTAGATTTACAGTTTTATTCATGTTTCCAGTGCACCTCTCAGCTGCAGTGTTACTAAAAACTGAAATTAACTTGTTTCAACATGTCTAGCGTGTTCTTCCTGTACTTATGCCTATTATTATTAATCACTATTAAAGAGATACATGCACTTATTTGCTGCAGAAACAAATGTGCTACAGATTCGCAATTTATAACGTAATATTTGTTCTCTCTGTACCAGTATATCATGTTAGATTTAAATATGTGTAGTATATTTGTAATACATTTACATATTTGCAGATTCACAGCACACATGTAGTATGTAATGTAATGTTTTTGTCATGCATGCTCCTTTGGGTGCGTTGGTGAGTGAGTGAATAAATGAATAATTATGTCCAATCTAGTACCACAATTTCCCCTAAAAGTGGGGAAATCTTCTTTGTGCGATCTTTCATGGGACACCATGTCTGGCCCAAGGAAGGCGCCTGCTTTCATTTCTCAGCTGCTCTGTCTGTCTGTTGCTTTTCGACCTCAGGGGGGGGGGGGGG
>JABFEA020000050.1:11617459-11629906 GCA_019775915.2 Cyphomyrus plagiostoma
CCCCCGGGGGCGCATGGCATCATGGGCATACACCGGCGGTGTGCAGTGCCTACAGGCTGCGGGGTCCCCTTCCTAGGCGGTCTGCACGCAGCAGCATCTGGAGGGAGTCAGGGGGGCTGTGGTCACGTCTGGAAGTTATTGCCAGAGCGGGGCTGAGTGCCGGCAGCACAGAGAGGGGCTTTTAGGGGAGATGGGGGGGTGGAATGGAGCGATGGGGCGACCCGAGTCAGCAGCTGTGAGGCGGGGGAGCAGGGGGAGCAAGGGGAGGGGCTGGCTGAGGTATTTGCATGATCAATTTCACATTTTAGTAAGAGAAACAAGAAAAAATATACAAAATATATGTTTTATGTATATACAGTTAATTTCTAAGTTCACAATATATCTTTGCTAAAAATCGTTTTTTTAAATCATGTTTTTATTGCTATTTTAATGGCATTTTTCTTATAAACATGTGCAGATATAAACCAAACAAACATTCTGTGTGAAAACAAATCATTTTGAAATGGAAAATGATACACTGATGAAACAACACCCCAATCTATTGCAGTGCATAGAACAAAACTAAGATAAACAGCTGTTTAGCATGAATTACAATTTTTTCGAATAAAAATAAAAACTAATTAAGAATCGTGGATTGCTGTAAATGATAAAATCCAGATTAGATGACGAGCACACTGCTAATCCCAGTTTAAAGCTCCATCGTGGACAGTGGTTCCTTCCTGGGGTAAAGCCCTAAGCTGTCTGACCGGCTTGTGATAGCAGCAGACATGACATTCAGGATTATTAAGTTTGTCGTGGGTTTGCCTCCTTGCCAAGTCTGTCTTTTCCATTTTTCACGAGTCTCTCGTTCTCTTCTTCCAGACCAGCTGGAACCTTTATCTACAGTACGATGTTTCGGCAGATAAGTCCCACACGACTATAACAACATCCATTTCAATGGACATACAAAAAAAGACATACAAGTATATTAGTCCTATGTGAATATATATGGCACAAAAATCGATTTCGAACTGGTCTATCTACATGCAATTCCTTTATGCCCTAATGCTGATCCACATCCAGTTTGCTTCCATTTGGCCATCGTCATTCACGGTCACATTTACTGTTGCTATTTATCTGGTATTAGTTCACTTCTGCTGGGGACAGTTAGCGTTCATAAAAGTAAAAACAAATGAAACAAAAATGCTTTTTATTGCTTGGGATGCTCTTAATTGATGTATTTATTTATAAGTTTGGCTGCTACATTCTGCTTTTCATGCTCACAGCTGTTCCGAGAGCAGCATTAATATGAACGTCTCGATAATCTTCATTCGGAGACTGAACGACCCCAAGGTTAAGCATCTTGACCATGTTTACCGTGAGGGCACACGGAATTCCGAGATCACACCTAAAGATAAAACCATGACAGCTATTACCTTCTGCAGCCCGCTGGTCTCAAATCACCTTTTTTCTTTAAGTGTTCGGTGAGGTCGGGTGCTGAGTAGCTGCCAGGTCGTCCATTTCCCTTCCATCCGGGCAACATGACAGAGCCCCGAAAGGCTGGTGATTCTGTTCCTTTCAGCTTGTTTTCATTTCCTCTGCTCACCACAGCCTGCGGTACCATCACTCCACTTCCAAAGCACGGAAGAAGCCGTACAGTTACATGCAAACCGCTGAATAAGCCCCCGCATCGCACATGCATACACACGCATTAGTCACCCTGAACCACGGTCACACACGTAACTGAAAAACACGCTAAGCCGCTGACAGTCTGCTGGTCTTTATGTTCTGGATGCCTGTCTCTTGGCTCCTGACTAGTGGTTCTGAGTCGGCTCCATTTGCATGGAAAGTATCCTGAATCAGGCCCTGCCTTCATGCTGGCTGCACCTTCAAGCCCCTGATTATTTTGCTCTCGTTCCAAACAGGCAACTTCCTTGCTGACTGCACACAATACTAAGCAGGAGTTCTGAGCCGCCCAATGATACGAATGTAAGGAGAGTGACCAACCAGAGCAGTCGCAGTCCAAAGCCTAAGTTTTAGTCTAGTGAAGGGATTTAAAATCAACATGTTCATCTATAAGCTTTGGTAATTCTGTCTGCAAATCAAATCCCAAAACCAAGATTCTTTGGCTCTGCCTTTTTCCTCCATGTCTCACACCTCAGCTGGCTAAAATCCGAGTCAGGTCCCGTTTATATAAGACAGTAACTTACTTTACGTTGCATGTAGTAATGCTAACCGGCTAACAGAGATCATATGAGTCATAGTCTATAGATTGTGAAACAAAAATAGGTGTAAGTAGCCTAACAACAAAGGATACCTCTATCAATGCCTTTGACAGGCTGCTTAATGGAAGCAATGAGAAGCCGAAAGGAGAGATGCTGTTTAATCTCAGCCGAATCTCTGTAGGATTCATCAGTATAAATGCTGGAGAGGCAATCTGACTTAATTCCCATTTATCTTTAAAAAAAATATATTGCTTTAAATGCATAGTATAGTCGGCATGAAGAAGCTTTCACAGAAAATGACACAAACTGTTCAGAGGACCTTGCAAACCCAGATGCAGATTGAGCCTTCTTTCCATTGACACTGTGAGCAGTTATAATATACATCTGGAAACCCCTGTATTCTTTATGTCACTGGCTACGATGGAGCCATTGTGGCAGGAATTGCTTATAAATTATTGATTAGTTTATGCAAAGCCGTTGCCAGAGGCCGGTTGGTAAGTGTCCTTCAAAAACAAATCTCTCTTTGCTGTACAAGAACAACTCAGGTGGTTTGGAATAAGCGTGATAGCCTTTGTCTGATTTGTTGTGGACACTCTACCCCTTGACACACATTGGCCAAGGAGCAGGGGACTGGCTTGTCCAATAGCAATCCAGGTTTCAGCTCTCGGCCTCGGAACTGTTTTCAAAGGATTGAAGCCCTACTGTGTTTGGTGCAATGACGCATGCAGCAATCTCAGGACACATCTTTTCCATCCTGCGGTCGTTCCCCATTCTTACAGTGCAAGCCTTACTCCAAACCTGGATATGCGGAGAGAAATGTTTTAGAAGGCTGGGTGTTCCATTTTTTCATGCCATAAATTAGCTTTCTGTACAATACTCTGTGGTTGGAAAATCATGTGGGCCTTCATCTGTTTGTGATTAAGGAGAAGAACTTAGTAGAGAACAGTAAAACCCTAGCTTCCCCCAAACATTCACCCTTTAGATCCATATTGACTCATAAGAGGATATCTCAACATCATCAAGAAGGCATCATTTGTGGGGTAAAAAGGCATCATGATCAAGGTACCGAAGCAAGTTTACCTTCTTAGAAGGAGACCTAACCTGAGTTTGAAGAATGATCATTCAAGTAAGACTTGATGTCCGGTAGACAGTTACGTTATTGGACGTCTTGCTGCTGTGGTGCTACCCCCTCCCCCTGTTGGCAGTTCTGCCCCACCAAGGCCGAAGCAAGACGCAGCGCGGCCAAGATCGCCCTGATGAACTCCGTCTTCAACGAACACCCCTCCCGCCGCATCACGGACGACTTCATCGAGAAGAGCGTGTCTGAGGCACTCGCCTCTTTCAACGTGAGTAATGTCGCCTCCTAGTGGGTGGCGGAGGAGATGACAACCTCCACGCTTTTTTGTGTTTTTGTGGAAAAAAGCCCACGGTACTAATGCAAAAGAGTCTTTAAGGAGTACTCCCCGTGAACAATGCATCATTTCAAAGATACATTTTAAATGAGGTGTGAGTTATTTATTGGTTTAAACCAAGTGTCTTCTCAAGCCTTTTCATAATAAAAACTTACCTGTTCTGTCATGGTAATAATTATTGCAATTTCTATCTAATTGTATTTCTACAAAACATACAGCATATTTCTTTGGACACAACAGATAATTGATTCATTATACCTTCTTGGTACTTAATATACCTGCATACTATTTATCCTGCATATGGAGGTTCTGTAGTGAATAATGACAGTTTGTTGCTTATAGGGTAACAGGGAGGAGGCTGACAACCCAAACACAGGCATTGGTGCATTCCGCTTTATGCTGGAGTCCAACAAGGGCAAGTCCATGTTGGAGTTTCAGGTAAATTATCTTAATTTATCATTATTTTTTAGGTCTTTTGGATACAGATGGTCTCTGTCAAAAACAATTCTTTAATCTGCCTTTTAACTGCTTATTTGGGACAGAGTCACAGAGGAAATCAAACCAATTAATATTAATTAAATAAATAGATGCAGAATGGACTGGAATATTGTTGTGAATGAACGAACAAACGAAAGATATAAAATTGGAAGCCTTTGATGTATAAAGGAATGGAATTTGCAGCCATAAAAGTTTCACCACCATCCAGAAATGATCTTTTTAGCCATAAAACTTGAAACTAAACATAGGTGTTCAAGAGGTAAGATCATAGATCTTTCTATGTGCTTTGGAAAGTTGGAGCAAAAAAATATTCAGAAAGGAGGCATGAATGTAGGCGTGGAACAATGCTTGGATCCAAAACTAACACAGCATTTGGAACTCCTTTTATCTGTGCTGTATTTTTGGCATTTATTCCTTAATTACCTGTCATTCAACAGTTAAAAACCAAAACAATACAACCCATGCATCAATTATAAGTATTGGTAAATTGTAATTGCCTAATATTTGAGATTTTGGTAGCACTTTGCTTGAAGCTTTTATCTATAATGAATTATAGATACCTTCATAATGCAATAGAAATGCATCTATAGTGAATTGTAAATGAGAGCATCACTGGAGCTTATAAACTGTTATTGTCAACACTATAATGCCTAATAACTGTCAATAGAAGATGCTGTAATGCTTTATTAATTCTTATAACAACAATTATAATGCATTATGGATGCTCTGTAATACATTATGAAGGTATCTATAATGCATTATAGACAAGTGCTTAAAGTAAAGTGTTGCTGAGATTTTCTTTATCCCGTCATGCAGGCTGAAAGACTGTGGGGGCGGGATTAATCAGTGACTCTGAGTGTAATTGGATGGTGATAGGATGAGTGACTTTATTTTTGACATTGTTTCTGGAGATGGTGAATATGGGGGCGGGGCCTCTGTGCTCTAATCTGTTCTGGCGTCTCTCCTAGGAGCTGATGACCGTCTTCCAGCTGCTTCACTGGAACGGCAGTCTGAAGGCCATGAGGGAGAGGCAGTGCTCTCGGCAGGTGAGACTCATTTGCAGAAGCTGGGACCCAGATATCAATAATCTTATAGACTAGATGTCTCCCAATTTGGTACGCGGGGACCCACAGGCAGTTCCTGTTTTCTGGTAGGGAGATGGAAGGAAGCAAAAATTTGGAATGTCTGGCAGGGTGCTGAAAGGGAGCAAAAATTTTTGGGTCCCTGAGGACTGGATTGGGAAATACTGTTATACACAGTGCATTACATTTGCAGTAAAGTATTATTACACATTGAAATGCGTGACCGCAGCCACACTTTTAAATGTGAATTTACAATATAACTTTATTTTATTAAAATTAGTATGTACCATTAGCATTTTCATCAAACCAGTAGCAGGTACAGCTGCATCCCCTGTACCCCTGGTAAAATCACCTGTTGCTGTAGCTGCGGTCGGATGTTTGCCAGTTCGAATCCCAGGGTTGGGAGAGTGATGTTACCGTTGAGCCTTTGATTGAGGCCCTTATCTTCTAATTGTTCCAGGGACTCCAAGGACCCTGCTTTCTGAATAAAATGTATGTTTCTTTGGATAAAAGGATCTTTTTAAAAAGGCAGTTTTACTGCCTCTTACATACATGGCAAGTTTCTCGGTGTTGACTGTTGCTTGACCCAAAAGATACCATGCCCTTCCAATCAGTAAACACAGTGCTGTGTGACGTAATGTGACTCGGCCTGAAAAATAGGTGGAAATTCCCAGGGAGCCAAATTTACGACCTCTTTCCCTCACTGTTTCTGGGCACCTACCCACATACTTGGTCTTTGCAGTCAGCAATAGATTGCATCAGAAATAAGCCCCATGATCTCTGCCTCAGGGAACCCAATATTCTTTTGGAAAATTTGGAGCAAGGACTAGTTAGTATTGGCATCAGATAAATCTTGCTTGATCGCTGTATTTATATTCAGGTTTGGCTATGGGGGTGAATCACATGAGAAAAACATTTACCACATGCGTAATTTATTGTGCAGAAAATTATATGTAACAAAAATCTGGGTCGATCCATTTATTTCAGAAAGGCTATGATGTACCACTGAATTTAAATAATAATTATTATTTATTTGGTGCATGAGAGAAAAACTTGCCGTTTGCATATTCTTCATTACTAACCATAGTCGTTGTGTGAGCACACTGAGAATTTCCAGTAGTGTTTGATGGGATATCTTGGGAAGGGAAAGGTTACTTGTGATGTCAGTCTCTTACAAAGTATCCTTATTTTATGGGTTCTTTATGTCAGTTTATACAAAATCCCATTTTTCTCCCACAGCGGTGGAAGCCTTTTGCGTTTGGTCGTGATATAACAGTACAAGTCGAATCAGGCTTCGGAGATGCTCATGTTTAGCAGTGGCTATCATGTGATATCATGCTGAATGATATTTTTTTCTGAATCACACCGCAGGGAATAATTTTACTCAACATCCAAGTGTTTAGTTTCTCATTCGTCTGACGATCTCTTTCCTGTGCAGCATTCAAAATGATGATCTATCCGTCTTCTAACTGCTTACCCTGAGCAGGCTCTTGGGGGGGTCTGGAACCCATCCCAGACAACATAGAGCACATGGCTGTCAATTGAACGTTAGTGTTTCACATTTTTACATACCTACATTGCTCTGGATAGAAGAATCACCTAAATCTGTGGTTCTCAACTGGTTTAGTCTCCGGATCTGCATTTCCGCTTGGTCATCAAGTCACCATACAGATATTTAAATTGTTTAAAAGTGGTGTGTGTGGGGTGGGGGTAGGGAATGATAACGGTCATGGATCAAGGGGGGGGGGGGTGATTATTTAGCTATTTCTTTTTTTGCTGCATGTTTCATGACCCGCTGAAAATTCCTCGCAAAACCCACTTTTGGGTTGGTACCCACCGGTTGAGAAGCGCTGACCTAAATGAATAAAACTGTTTGTGATAAATCATGCCAATGTACACTTTCTGTTTCAATTTTCAGAATTCCCAAATATATAAAATGTCCCGTTGTTTACCTCAAATCATGTGTTATACTGTGTGATGTATAATCGGATACTGTATGAAACAGAGAGCACTCATTAATGGCGTCCCTGGGCTGATTAGACATTCCCTTTCATCTGCCTGTATGACTTTCATCTCTACAGAAACTTTAGGGGAGAGTGTGGGCGACTTGAAGTTAGCCGCAAGAATGCGGCTCTAATGAGTTGTAGCATGTTTTAGATTTCATTTGTCAGCCCGGTCAGTGTTTTATCCATTTTTCGTTTTGGGCGTTTTCATTTATTTTTTATAGCCCAGCTCATGTCTGCCATGTTGTGACTGAGGGTTAAATAAAATTTTTAGCAGATGTTTTTTTGTCCAAAGTGTCTTACAAGTGGCAAATTGCACATTACAAGCATACCAACAGTGTAACAATCACACATAGTGCTAATACGTTGATGTCATTATGGGTGAATTTGCTTGTGACACTTGGCTCTTGTGCAAACATGATTACCATTGTTAGTCATATATGTATATTACCACACCACCATGCGTGTGTTAGTGGGCTGCTCTAGTATTTATAATGATAATAATATGCTATCTGTGTTTCACTGGTAACAGTTTCATTTGTCACATGTGTGCAACTAAATATGTACTGAATGTTTATTTGGCTGTCATGTGACCATTAAGACATTACAGTCTTAGATGCTCTAGCTGACTGGTTGTTAATGTTCATTCTGCGACCTGCCCCCACAGGAGGTGCTGGCTCACTACTCACACCGGGCACTGGATGATGACATGCGCACCCAGATGGCTGCTGACTGGGTGAATCGGGAGCAGAGCCTGGCAGGCACCATCGCGCGGGAGCTAGCCGCCACAGAGCGGGAGCTGGAAGAAGCTCGGCTGGCAGGCAGGGAGCTGCGCTTCCACAAGGAGAAGAAGGACATCCTGATGCTTGCTGTCGGACAGCTGGGCAACGCCAACTCTGCCACCCTGCCCGCCGGCTGCTAGATGCAGACGTGAGGGAACAGTGGAAGACTCAGCTCAACCCCAACTTTGTTCATGATTGTACAAGACAGCGCTGTAGCCACAGATCCTGAAAATACACTTCAACAGTTAGAGCCCAGTTACTGGATGAAAGATTAAAATGTGTATGAAATAAGCTTTTATTCGAAGGGCGTGCAAACAAAATTCAGCACTTGGGAGTTTTACTTACACAAAAATGTTCTGAGGGCAGAACGAAAAACGATTGGTTCAGGGAGATAATCAATTAGCTTGTAGAGGAGGTGGATCTAAGACATCTGATTGGCTGGTCCCACCTCCTCTAGTTTCTTGGACTCACCTCCTCAAACTTGGACTCAAACTCCCACGAGCCAAGAGCCAGGTGGGTTCGATGTCATTTCCAGTGATCCTCTAGAGTGGAGAGTCATTTAATCATTTTTATTTTGCTTTACTAAATAAATCATTTCTTAATAACATCCATGAAATTTTGCCACACCAGCATACACAGCTTCCACTCTGGTTTCTGTCATATTGCTATATGCTACTTATAAATCCCTCCCAGATAAACAGCCATAGGTTACCGTGTGGGTCTGAATTGACAGGCCTTTGGAGACACACATGTTTTGTACTAAAATATTAGCCCTATAGGGTTCAACCATATTTAAAAAATGTATTGAACACAAATTGATCTCGAGCAGGAAATTGGAACCTTTTGTACCAATGTTTTTAAACATTTTCAACTCTTTCATGCCTCATTTACTATCCAGTGCTTACTAGGATGAAATATGTTTTAATACGACCTGTCCTGCCACCTACTTTTAAAGTGACACTGGCCCCGGCTTCTTGGTGAACTTCCTTTCAGTTGAAGTGGTCAGAATTCAAAATGACCCAGACTGAACAGTATTCAGCAACAGAGAGATATTGTCTCATTATTTTCGATTCTGGCAGCATATTACACGAAAGCCATATTGACCTTTTGTGCAATTCACAGTGTAAATTTAGTCTAGGAGAGAACGTCCTGGATTCACGCTTATTATGATTTTATTGTATTGCAGTCATTACACTATGCTAGGAATGTAGATACAAGATCATGTACTTTATATTTTAAGTGGTTCTTTACAGATGCAGCCATAAACATTGGTGATTGTTTAGCAGACAGATTTTTTTTTTTTTTACTTTTTTCTGTTCCTGAAGTATCAGTATATCTTTTTTAAGTTTCTGTTGAATTCTTTCTTGCATAGTCCACATTTTGCAACTGTTCTTACATCATACTATCCACATTTTACAAATGTGATTTTTGGTTCTAAAAAGACAAAATGTTCGTATATGTTTTGTTGTATTTTGTTGCTAAAGTACAAAACAGCGCTTTGTTCCGGCAACAAAGATTAGACCAAGTCAGTTTTATAAAGAGCAGGCAATACATTATGTTCCACTTTTCTCTTAATTTTTGTAATGATTTATTAACAAACTGCATGTTTGACTAAAATGCTTTTTTTTATGAAACAGTTATCTCTCCAAGAATGTTTTTGTTTGATACATTTATTATATGTATTTTCTACAATATTTTCAAGTATAATTTTTTACTTAAACCAGGTTTATACTTAGATTTGAACACAATAAAGCAAACAAATACAAATAATCGAGTTTGTTGTTTACTTCTTATGTGACTACTTGTTATGCTAGAAATATGTTACACATGGGGAAAATGCTTATTTTTCTGAGCCCGTACATAGGACCTTCCCAATATGGCTGCTCTCTCAGGTCGCGCGATCTTTTTGGCGCGTTACATATGGACCTCCAGCATCCCATAATGCCCCAATCACTTCACTTGTATTTGCAACAGGACAGCCAACATGTCGGACGTACTGGATTTACATGAAGCCGGGGGCGAGGATTTCCCTATGGATGAGGATGGTGATGGTAAAATTTAATACTTAAAGGAAGCCGTGTTTGTATTGTTCTCCATTCAGCAATATCTTGGCTGTATGTGGTTTTTAAGTGACCTATTTTGCCACCGTAATTCCCGGTGAAAGTTTGGGCCTATGTACGTGATCTTGCATAAGGCATATCGTTAGATTAACGTTCGTTAGAGGAAATGGGGTTTCATTGTTTTGGCTTTGTAGTTTAGTCAGTAGCGTTAGGTGGTTTTCCTGTGTCGTTTGTGCTTCATAATTATATTGTTTGAATTAATTTCTGTTCTCAGATCGCCAGCTAATGGGGAGCAATCGGCAGCCGAGTTAATATTGGCTCCATAAGTAAAACTTGTTATAATACTTGTTTTCCAGAGAGCATCCATAAACTGAAAGAGAAGGCTAAGAGGAGGAAGGGGCGAGGTTTTGGATCAGGTAAGTTTAGGATGATCATGCTCAACAGGAATTCTGTAAGACTGTTTGCCGTGGTCTGCACTATAAACCGGGGACTCCAAAAATGAGCTTGAGACCCACTAACATGCTATTTTGATGGTTTAAAGGCCCCCTTGTGTGTGTGTGTGTGTGTGTGTGTGTGTGTGTGTGTGTGTGTGTGTGTGTGTGTGTGTGTGTGTGTGTGTGTGTGTACGTATACGTATCCAGGGATGGTACAAGTGTCTGATAGCACATATTGATATTCACGTGGATCGTTTTGTTTTGTAAAATTGAGTTTTTGTGTCGGGTGAAGTATGTACCTTGCTATGATGATGAAGATGATGATTTATTGATTGTCGTGGGGAAATTGTGTTTTTGTCCTATCCCACATTGTTCTCTGTAAGTGAGAGCAAGCTTGGCAACGAAGGGCAGCCGCTTGTAGCGGCACCCAAGGCGCTGAGGGTTAAGGGCCTTGCTCAAGGGCCCGTCGATGTGCCGAGGACAGGCTTGAACCGGGTAGCATCTGATCACAGGCCCGGAGGCTTAGTCCGCTGAACCATAACTGTGTCCTGATGGTCCCAGGTTCAAGCCTGGACTTGCTTTGCTGGAGCAGTTGTAGCTAATGAAAGCATATAAATTTATATCATTACTCTGTCAGCTAGAATAATATAAGTTAATTTGCTGTCATTAGTGACAACTGCTTCATTGGTGCTGGATGCTGGTTGACCGTGCTTTTGCCCTAAGCTGATGCACAGAACAGTGTGTTCTCCAAAAGCATATTATTCCTTTGCTTGGATGCAAAATGTTGAACTATATTTTTTATAGATGAAGGAGCCAGATCAAGAGTCAGAGAAGATTATGATACAGTAGAGCAAGATGGAGATGAACCGGGTCCACAGAGATGTAAGCATATTTTTTATATCAAATATAATGCTTTGGGGTGTATTCTTCAAAGGCAATTTCTTCAGAATTATCTGAGTATTTTAGTGTGTTAAGTAGTGGGCAATGTTATTAACTGTAAACATTTCTGTTCTATAGTGTCTGGTAGAGCTGGGCGATATGGGAAAAAAATGATCACAAGATTTTTTCCTGTATTGACAGATATTGATAATTATCAATATTGTAGTTTCACAATGCTGTTCCATGTAATAATGTAATGAAAATAAAAAAAATAACCCTATTCTGACAAATAGAATGAATACATTGAAATAAAAATATTAGTAAACATACTTATTTTCCAACAAAGTTTACTGTTTACATACAAAATTCCTTTAAAATTATAAATGGTTATTGATTTTCAAGTATTCAAAGAAACATAGCTCAAATGAACAAAACCATATAATGTAACAATGTGCAAAACTGTATAATATTGCAAATATGATAAAGGGCAAACATAAAATAAAGCAGGACCGAACTGACTGCAACAAGTTATCTTCCTCTATTCTTGGTTTCTTAAACTTTTTAAAATTCTGAGGTAGAAAAGTATCCAAACCAAACAAAACACACTTATTCCTAAAAATGCCAAATCCTGGTTAGACTTTTTTTGTCTGGCACCGCAAAATGTCACCACACGATAGGAAGACGACTTGAGACAGACCGTGAAGCACAAACTGGAATCTCCTCCGTGACGACACAGTTTTGACCTTGTATCCCCGGAAGTTCCAGTGTGTAATCTGCTATTTCACACGAAAAGCACATAAAGCAGTTAGAACTGGTTTTCAGTTAATTTACCTGGTAAAATAAAGTTTAAATAAATTACATAAATGCTACATAAATAGGTACATGTAAGTTAGTGGTTCATTTATTGTTGGTTACTGTAATGTTATGATATTTGATCGTCCAGTCTGTGAAGAAGGCATTCAAGTAAGAATTGCATTGTACTCTGTACATGACAATAATAACTTTGAATCCTTGAAATGTATTTGATCTTTTTCTGGCAGCCATCTTTTTACACAAGGCCACTATACACAATAGTTTTATTCACTGGTAACAG
>JABFEA020000050.1:11630006-11641119 GCA_019775915.2 Cyphomyrus plagiostoma
TACCTGTCAGTCAGGTGTGAAGCCTCTGACCAATCAGAATCAGTAATTATTAAACTAACTACATGGGAGAACTGAAAGCAAGGCCTGGATTTAGAATTGAGGTCCAGATTTGAAGAACCCTGATCTACACCCTTCTGGCAGTGCTGCCATTGCAGTCAGGTCTCGCAGACTGCAACGAGTAGAAGTTGTCTGACTTGGCCACAGTCAGTTTATACTCCACCCCTGCAGCCGACAATAGATCACGTTCCACGTTGTGTCAGCTGCAGACAGACTTACCCAAGTCGAACGCACCCATATTGCTTCTTTAAGGGAGGATGGGCAAAATTACAGCGTCGTTGGTGATTGGCTGTTGTGCTGGCATTTAGTAAACCTCTGCTCGATAGGCCATCGAGTTGTCTGTCTCAGCACATTTGCTAAAACGGAGCAAACTTGGTTGATCGAGTTTTATAGCCGGTGTGTATCATCGTGATTGTCCTCATTTTTTATCAATAAAATATCAATCGTTTTTATCGCCCAGCACTAGTGTCTGGTTTTATGAAATGACAGTGCACATTTTCACAATATGAATGTTTATGAATATCCTCCTTGAGGGTTACCGTGCATTAGCCTAATGGTATGGAAACTAAAGCCAAAAATAAACAAACAAATATCCATCTCCCGTTCAGTGTGTGTCGTTTGCATGTTCTCCCCTGCATGTTCTCCCCTGCATGTTCTCCCCTGCATGTTCTCCCCTGCATGTTCTCCCCTGCATGTTCTCCGGATTCTTCCTATTGTCCAAACACATGCAGTTAGGTTAATTAGAATCTATGATGTGCTCAGTGTACAATATGCCTGTGTGTGCTCTGTAATGAACTGGCATCCATAATGGTTGAAAGATAACAGTTAAGATATTTAAGCAGTTGTGTGAAGCTCCTTTAAAGGATGTTTACTGTTAAAAGCCTTTTTTATTCAGATAAAATAGATTTTTCATGGCTTTTCACTGGGATTCAAGGAAGAACTTGACTGGGCAAATTTTCTTATGGTGCTTCAGTTTTCAGCTAACTGAGACCGGTTTTTGTTTTTTGACAGTACTTTTGAGAGAAATTGGGTGGCAAATTAAATTACCACAAGCTATAATGGTGCACCAAAATTTTAGTAGCTTGGGTTAAGCAATAAACTGTTGTAATCATGACACTATGGTCTGATAACTTATGTACATTCGTAAAGTGTGGCTGCTAATGATCGTTAGCTGGGTAGAGTCGTTCAAATCTCCCTGTCCTCTGAGTGTTGAAGGGGCCGTGGGACTTGTAGTGGTTTGGAAGTCGGGGTTGTCTTGGTGAGAATTCATCTGCTGTGACTTGAACTGGAGTTGGTGATTGTCATTGTAGCTGTGGAAGGCTGGATCCTGTTTGTGACCGGGGTGCACGAGGAGGCCACAGAGGAAGACATCCACGATAAGTTTGCAGAATTTGGTGAGATCAAGAATCTGCATCTGAACTTAGACCGGCGGACAGGGTACCTAAAGGTAACAATTGTAAATTCAATGAGAGACATTCAATACAGCAACTCGGTACAGTGGTTTCAGTGATAGTGAGCACTTGTCTGTTTCTGTTTGTATGGAGCAGTATAAACATTTTGAAATGTGACACTGTGTAACTGTGGCAGAGATATGGGAAGTATCCAGTGAAGAACCATTTTCTGCACACTTGTGCTGAAACAGAAGGTGGCACTATTGCATCAGTTTACTGCTGTGCAAAATATGTTTTCTGCAATGGGAGAAAAACAAGATATTAATCAACAAAGCCAAAAACTATAGACACCAAGATTTGATTAGGTGAAAGCATGTAACTGGAGTAAAATGCAAATTACCAAAAATCTCTGGAAATAATCACGTAAATGCGTATTTGTAGTAACATTTTATTAATACCTGAGCAGAAATGGTTAAATCAAATGTGGAATTTCAAGATGGAAAAACAAGTAAAACAGTCATGAGACATGAAAATAACATTGTGTGAACATATGAGTGCATTAATGCTGCAGGGTGTTAATAAGAATTCAGCAATTTGAGGTCCTTTTGTCCTGTGTGTGTTGTATTATAAGTAGCTTCGAGGTCATTTTTGCTGCTTATGTTCTTTAGGTTGATTCCTCTTGAGTCATGAGTTTATTCTGCCTGCTGTACAGGGATATGCGCTAGTGGAGTATGAGACCTACAAAGAGGCCCTGGCTGCGATGGAGGGCCTGAATGGTCAGGACCTCGTGGGTCAGCCAATCAGTGTGGACTGGTGCTTTGTCAGGGGCCCACCCAAAAGCAAGCGAAGGTGAGAATGTCTGGGACCCCTCAGTCTCTTGCATTGCTTTACAGCTGTTGTCCTCTATTTCTGTAAGGATTTAAACCTGCAAGCTCCTTCAGCTTTTTACCACTGGCTAGATTTTGAGGCACTTAATATATTTATGCAGAAAATCATGTTCTTGATCTGAAAGCTATTTCAAATCTAGCATATTTGATGGGGGGGGTCTGCTGTGTCATCTAAAGTTGAGAATGCGTCTTTCTTTTGACAGAGGTGGGCGGAGACGAAGCAGAAGCCCAGACAGGAGGCGGCGCTAATCCCTCCCTTTAGCGATCCTATTGGCCAGAAGCGCATAGTCACAGTGTCTACCATCCAGTGGAAAGGGAGAACACATTTTAGCTTGATGGAGTTGGCCTTTTCCCCTTGACTGGTTATTTTAGTAACTTTTTTCCTCATATTTGGTTTTTGTGTGCGGTGATATTGTAGCATACGTGTCAGTTTTATTTAACTGCAGTGAACTTTTATTTGTCTGATTAAACAGCTCTGTTCTCCAGAAAATAAATTTAGGACCAAAATTACATCAGTGCTTTCGTGAAATCTTAAGAATTTGTAGTTTTGCGGCCTTATCGTGCTTTCGTGATGGCCGCAGTCGGTCCACGAAGACCTAAAATGTACTTTAAAGGGGAATTCTCTCTGGCAATTTGTACATTGTCAAGAATTTTGTTTTACATAATTAAATATTAGAAAAAAAAATTACTTGCACGTTTTTTTTTCTGATTTAAATTTCTGTTGTCTTAAGTCATATCAAGTTCTTTTTTTTTATTATTTTTTTGTCTTCAGCTTGTAGAGATCAGATACTTGGGTCACTGCAAAGAGCAGTTTACTCTCTGGCAACTATTTGTTCACAAACTTATGAATTTTGTGCAGGCAAGGAGTTACACGATATACCTCAGTTTGAGGTGACTGAATACTTAAATGCCTGGGGGCTGATGCTCTTAGCTTACAGACACTCAACAGAGCAACATTTAACCATAAACATGCATTTATTACAGACCTCCCAGCTTAATCGAAACTGAAGTGCAGTCTGGCAGCAAAATCCGAAAAATAATCTAGGGAAATTGTAATTTCAGTGTAATCTATGCACTAAATTGAGTTGCCTAGGTTACCATCGGAGTAGTTTACTCTGATTTTGTATATGACTGCAGTTCGTTGAGGTTTGCTGCCCAGAAATTGTGCTGAAATTCCATAGTTTTTGGAATTTCATCCTTTACTAGCACTTAACTGCCACCTGTAAGTAAACAAGCCGACTAGCAAGTCAACAAAGAACATTTCAGGCTAATTTTCTGCAGAGGTGTCTAACGTGCATGACCTTTATAATATGTGCTGCGACGGTTTTCCAGCTGGACAGACAGACACAAAAGGGATGTATTTATGAAAAACTGATGAGGTGAGTAAAATGTAACAATTTAGTGCAGTTCAAGGAGTGAAATAGTTAAGACAGTACATAGGATATTAGATGTAAAAGCAGTTGAAAGTCTTTAGTACAAATTGTCTCAGTGTGTGAGAGGGAGTGTATGTAAAATATGGGAAGAGCTGAGCAGTGAACCGAAACAGGAAAAGAGCAAGTCCTCCACGGTGATTAAGCTGAACTCTTTTGAGTCACTGAAAGCATCCCAGGCAACAGGGTAGGATGAGATGAGGATGGAAAGTGCAAGTCAAGCGGGAGAATCTCTTTACCAAATGGCAGGGGATGTTACATGAACTGGGTTAGGAAGCAGGTAATTCAGGATAAATACTGCATACATGCCGGTACCTACCGTTGAGGACACAGGTCAAGTCCTCAGTCTTTTTTTTTCTGCAACTCCAATGGCCGTGATACATTATAGAAAGGGGTAACACTTGACTTTGGTATTGCAAAAATCCTGGCTACAGCTCTGATTGCATATATACACACAGAAAATCAAGCTTTGTATATTTTAAAAGTGGAATATTCTGATGGTGGCACATTGTAATTTTAGTACATTCTTATGTATGAGACTAACCTAAGAATATAACAGTAGAATTACTGATCTTTTGTAGCGATCAAAACTGAAAAAAAAAATTGATATCCTTAAGATTGCATGAAAATGTACATTACTACACTCAAAGACTGTGGTAATACATTTTCTATGTTGTTTGAATAGTTTCAGTAGAACTGAACTGAATAAATGAACAGAAATGTGTGATTATACGTCCCAATAAAAATCAGTACTAAATGCAAGATGAATGCAGACAAAGCTTGGCAACGTGAAGAATTAATAAGAAGACTACGTGGAGTAAGGTGTTTAGACCATAAAAAGTCCAAATAAACCTTCCAGCAATTCAATCCAATTCCATCGTCAGTATAATATATGAATCTAAAGTAGATTTTCGTATAACAGATCGGGTCGATTAAATTCGATTTACCGTCATAATCTGAAATGTAAGGTGATAGCATTCATATTAACTCCGTATGACATTAAGCGTCTATCACAAACTTCAGCAAGTATAAAGTAATTAATCCGGTTATATAACAGTAAGTTTTATCTTACAAAGTATGCATGCAAAGCGCTTGCTACCGATGACATCATCACTGAGCAAGCCTTTTCAAACTCCGGGATTGGCCCCTGCCAGTCAATGCCGCATGGTCCAAATTATACGGTCTTCAGATCCGATAACTCCGTCTTTCTCGCTTATATAGCCAATCGCCATGTGCGAAGTTAATTATTATTCTTTTCTAGTTGGTTCTTTGGTCACCTGGGCAGACCAAGCACCTGGACTCTCTGAGCATATAATGCATTTTGCTGTTATTGGCTTAGGAAGTAAAGACATACTGACCAATCACCATCGAATGCGATGGGTACTCGTTAAAACGCACAGTCGTCAATTTCTATCCTCTATTTACCAACCAATGCATGGTCTACAGTTGAGATAAAGGTCAGTGATTGGATGTCTCGCCTTTTTTGAGAGGACCCAATCCTTTTGCAGAATGGCGACCTAAACTGGTTGTTTATTGGCTCCCTGAAATGTCACTCATATCATCCCAGTGACCGACAAGCTAGAAACTGTGGGCTCCTTCGGGTGGGCGGGTCTAAGCAGCGCCTGGGTTGACATTGTTGTTATTGTAAGTAACTAAGAAATCACTTTGGCTCCTTTTTAGTCGCGGGAATAAAGCTTCTTTTCTGTGGGATTTCTGCGGCGTCAGTAATAAAGTGGCTTCGAAGGAGTAAACGTTGCGATTTGAGATCTGAAAAGTGGCTGCAGAGGAGATGAAAATGAGAACACCGAGGCCGCTCAAGGTAAGCGGTGGTTTATGTGGTTTGTAGCAGCAGAAAGAGTTCTGTCAGGTCCTCGGGGGCCTAAAGCGGGCGACGGATCGGTCACGGAAGGCCCCGGGGAGGCTCTCTCCGACATCTCCACCCCGGCTGGTGTCCGCTGCTATTTATCCGGGAGCCGAAAGCGTCCTCGGCCGCTCCAGGGCGTGTTGAGGCGAGTGGCAGACGGTCGATCGATGAGCAGCTAACAGTTAGCGTCGCCGACTGGCTGCATTGTCCTCCGCTAAAGGCTAAGCGAGTTAACAGTCCGATTCGACCAGCTAGTTAGTGCTGAGTTTCGGTCTTGTTCGCTTCGGACATAATCCGTAAATGAAATCGTAGGAGTAAAAACAAAAAAGTCCCACTTCATCGGGATAATTTACAACGTAGTGAGGTTACTGTTTCAGATATATGTTTTTTACGGAACCTCAAATACAGCCAGACATCTGCTTATAACTGAAATCGCTGTATCCATAATGAATAAGAACTGGAAAGTTGTCGCAAACAGAAAAGGGATGTGGAGGTCATCACCTCTTGATGGTTTTCAACGTACATTTTCAGCTCTTTGGCACTTTATTGTTTGTTTGTTAATAATTATTAACTTTTTGGCTACCTAAAATATGTTATGGAACCAACCAGAACATGAATGTATTGAAATCGATTACCAAGATGGATAATATGCAAGTAGATATTTGTAATATAATATTATTTTTGGTCATTACTAAATTCAGAACTTTATGGAAATATCTAACAATGGTTTATTCTGGTTAGCATCTGATTTTGCTGTAAAACATGACCTCCAATAGTCTGTGTTTGGTTTCTGGCCACGTCCAGCTAGGCCAAGAACATTTGAAGGTCTAGCATTTATAAAAATGCACTGCATGTTTATAGTCACTTAATAGTGATTATCTGCTATGCAGTGTCATTAGACCACACTAAAACTGTGTGCTGGCTCTCCTTGTCTGCGTTGCTGTATCGCTGACATGAAGTAAAACCTTTGCTGCTTTCGCTATCATCTGATAACCACACAAGGGGGTGAAAGAGACGCACACTATTTTTCACATGCTGATTACAATCTCTCCACCACTGTCAATACAGATCTGGGAAAAGATAAAGTGGGGAATTGTACCAGGGATCTGTACAAGTCTTATGTGGGCTCTTAACTGGAAGCATCTTTGATGTAAAAGCAAACGCGGCCTCCGAACGGGCCTTTGGGTCTCCTGCCGCATGCAGCCAGGCCAGGATCAGCCCAGGTGTAGCTTTACTCTGCGCCTTCAATTATTCAGTCTCTTATTTACGAGTCCTTTTGTCAGCATGTTGTCCTGCATGGGCGGCCAAGCCGAAATGAGAGACTGGGACAGGTAAGCGCGCTGTGCAGGAGCGTCTGGTACACGCCCGCCTTCCTGCCAGGAGCCCTGGCTCAGGACACATCCGTCTTGCACCCCTTTTTATGAGATGCATCCATAGGTGGGGGAATTTTATTCATTAAGAAATACTAGATGGTACTTTGGGACATTCTGGGGTATGAGTCTGGCTTCCCCCTCCCTACGTCTCACATAAGATATTGGAATATCCTGCCCGCTACTCCCTTTGGTGCCTGGTGGTTAAAATTATTGATATTTCCTGGGCCGAGAGGTTCCTTTTTTATTTTTACGTTCACTGAAAATGGATCCGACGAGAAAAAAGCCTGGAAGGGAAACTGTGTGAGAGCTGGGAAGTTCCCTGTCCCTGATCAAACTTCTCAAGTCATACCTCCAGTTCCTCTGGCCTCTGCACAGCTTTGACACTCATGTGCTTTTGTTTGCAAGTTGCTACACAGATTCTCATAGGAAAGCTTGGAAATACGGAGTATGTGCCACCTGTGTTCTCCCCAATTTTTCTCAGACTCTGGTATGGCCGGCATGCAACAAGAATGGAGTTGCAGTAGAATGAGATGTGGGTAGTTCTGCAGCACTGGTATGATCTGCCCGAGTGCCTGGACCTCAGTACACACTCGGACTGTTATGTGAGACCCGGGCAGCATGTGATGGACCTGAAGTTTCAGTGCTACATGTTCAGGCTGCCATTGTTCAACTGAATGTTGGTGGCCTATCTCTAAGTCACTATGACAGCTCCTATCAATATTTGCAGCCTCCAAGGCGGTCAGAAAATGCTGAGTATTTTTCTTTCCTTTTTTTGGTAAGTCTGCAGATGTCAGTTGCATTGATGCTTCTTATCAGGTCAAGAAATTGTTGGCAGGTTTTTTTTGATCAGGTGACTCCCAGAATCGGTGTGGCCTTGGCTGCCCCCGTGCCTCTCAACTGACAGGCAAATATTTAGTTTGGGAAGGGTGTGTGTAGATACAGTGCGGGGAGGCTCCCGATTGAGGCCGGCCTCTGGTACGGCCCATTTGGTTTAAATAAAGGAGCTGCTGCTGGAACACAGTTTGGTCCCCTCTCTGAGCTGTGGTGTACACTCACAGAATACACTGGTAAAGAAATTAGTTCTGAATGGTTTATATCAAGCTGGCTTTGATTTTGGACTTTGTGTGTGGGTTGGCTTCCATTTACATTCGAGCACCCAAATTGATACATGATACTGCTCTCAGCACAACGAGAAGTTCCTGATGGGTGGGGCTGTGCAGGCATCTTGCCTTTTCGTCTACTCCTCCTGTGGCCTGTCACCTCCAATGTTTCGGGCATTTTCATCACTGTAAATACCAGTGAAACTAAGGCCCTTAATCACCACGGCTCCTGAATGGATACAGGCGTGTTTATGGGGGTATGTGCGGGGTTTGGGCGTGGCCACATTGCCATGGCACTGAGCTGGTTTCAGCTGGCCAACCCGGGCAGTTTGGCAGCCCGTGTGACCTTTTTTCTTTTTTTTTTTCTTTTTTTCTCTCCTCTTTTTCTACTCCATTAACGCAGCCGTCTGGCCAGATGGACATATTGGCTAAAGGAGAGGATTTCCACCCCATGTCCCTCGTGGCTCCACGCAGCAATGCTTGGACCGCATTAGGCACAGAGATCACGTCTCTGGGGACGCGGCGCGCTTTCCTCTGTGTAGGTGACGTCATCAGGCTGGCAGCCAGCCGTCGACCTCTGCCCACTCCAGAGCGACGGGATGGCATCCTGGCTGCGAGCGCCCGGCGTTGTGTGTGTATGTGTGTGTGTATTTACCAGAGCAGGGTAAGCCCCTGGGGCAGGCACATGAGCAAGGAACTGGTCCTCCGTGTCTGTGTGTAAACACCACCCAGTCACGCGCCCTGCTATGTGGTGGGGGGGCACTCATTATGAGAGTGTAAATGTGGGGGCCGCAGCATGAGGGACGTGGCCACGATCTGTCAGCTCGAGTCTTCCGCATTCTTCATGAGAACGATGAAGTTCTCAGGCTGTTGGGCAAAGCGCTGAGGAAGGAGGGAGAAACGGTGGTTAGGGGTGGCATTGGCGGGGCAGTCCGCCGTTCGGGCTGAAGGTTGCACCAGCCTACCTCCCACTGAGCCGGGGGGGCGTGCAGCCAGCCCTTGGCTGCAGTTACGGGGGCCTGATTTAGTAGCAATGTGCCTTTCAGGTTAAGTCGGATGGAAGCCGAGGGGAGCTGAGCTGAGTGCCCTGTCATCACGAGCAGGGAGTTGGAGAGGTCTGAGCCAGGAGGACCAGGCCCGCTGTTAGGAGTCATGGTTTGCTTTGGGTTCTTTAGTATTTTTAACCATTGTGTTGGGACAATGAGACACTTCACGTCTGATGAAATATTCTGAATCAGGTGAGAACATCCATCCATCCAATTATCCAGCTACTTTGGCTGGACAGGGCTGCTGGGGATTGAGCGCATTAACAGTAGGTAATATTTCAGCATTAGTGTTGGCCAGTTACCCAATGAGAATAAAATATCTACTTGTGCTTAAGGCTTCTTTGGTAAATTGGATCCATCCATCCATCATGCCTAATGGCAAGTTTTTGGACTGTGGGAGCAAAGTCACACAGTGAAACCCTCAATCCTTGAGGAGTGAGGTCACATTGCCTCTGTATGATCAGACGTTATGATACCCTTTTTCATCAATTATACAACTTTTATAAACTCTTTTTAATACAAGAGTATGATAGACTGTCTATTATATAATTGCATTCTTATCCAACCAAAAATCTGACATTCCTTTCTATATGATCTTTAGTTGGATTGTGGAGGTTTCTAGATGCAAACTGATTTACCCCCATTTATTTGTTGATGGACGTGTCTTTATGTAGTGATTTATAATTGCACTAATGGGGAATAGTCCTATATGTCGCCCTTTTATGCCTCATTGTGTACCTGATTGGTGCTAGTGGTCTCCTGTCTGGCAGTACTTATCTCCCATGATGTGGGATAATTTTATAACACAGTTCTTGGTAATTTCAATGCATGATCACTCTTCAGAAGTCTCTTTTTAGATATTCTGGAACTATATTATATGTTAATTTAGTTCCATTTTCACTTTAAGCTTAATCGACACCCACCAGTAATTTGCGTATTTGTTGATGACCTATTTGAATGTGATTTTTAAGGTAATTGTAACGTTTTCAAGCAGTCTCAACATTTCATATTTTAAAGTATATCGAGAGGCCTGGTAATCGTATTTACAGCATTGATGTGGTCTGGACATTTTAGTCTAATAATGTATTTTGTAAATATTTTGAAGTTTCCTCAGAACAAATTGATTGATTTGCAGTTTTTGCCCATGGCCTCCTGTCGTGACATGAGACTGGCTTCTGGTTAGCACGGTTGTCTCTCCACGTCAGCTGTGTTGTTTTCATGGTGGTTGTTCATATATCATGATCTGGATTCAACATATCAGTTTTAAATCGGTTGAGGATGACTGACTGTTTTTTTTAATCTGCATTTTTGCTGATTTAAAATGCCTGCTGGGTCGATTTTAACATGGCTCCCCCTTCTATGTCAAGCTATCTAACAAGCAGAAGCATTTATCAAATGACTAATCTCTGAATGCTGCTAATGTGAACTTGGTTCTGTGACTTTATAGTGCATTATAAGATAATACATCATAATGAAAAAAACAACTGAAAAGCAAACAATATGAACATCAGGAACAGTATTTCAGGCTACAGACCATTCATTTTGTTGATGTTTCCACAATACTTAAGAATTCTTGGTAACTGTTCAAAAGAAGTACAACAAAACCAGAAAAGTGGGATTTTAAAATGCATAGATCCACATTACATAGAAAACCCAGTCAGAGGTCAAAGTAGTTTGCCTAAATAAAGACTGATTGTCAAAGCTTGTTCATCTGAAATAAGTTTATATTAAGCTGTGCTCCCTTATACATTCATAGCTGTGGATCATAGGAAAAATCTATCATTTTTCCATAATGCTTCTCCAGTGCAGGGTCATTGGGCTGGGATTCTATCACAGGAAGCACTGGGGACTAGGCAGGGGAACACACAGGCGGACACGGACAGAGAGAGACAGAGAGAGACAGAGAGAGACAGAGAGAGACAGAGAGAGACAGAGAGAGACAGAGAGAGACAGAGAGAGACAGAG
>JABFEA020000050.1:11678282-11688388 GCA_019775915.2 Cyphomyrus plagiostoma
GTCTGTGAAGAAGGCATTCAAGTAAGAATTGCATTGTAGTATGACTCATTTCCTGGTGCGTACAATTTATATTAGGTTAGTGTTCACGGTTCGACTTCTGATATCCAGATCGAGTTCTAGGTCAAACTGATTTGTTCGATATTCAAGAAATTCGAGTTCTAGTGAGTTCGAGAACCGAGGTACCACAGGTATCAGACATTATAATTAATTTAATGTAAATTCATGCATTATAACAGTAAAAACTGATAAAAAAATCTTGTAGAAGCCAAATTGAAACTTCATTAATATCAGCAGCTGAAGTATCTTGTTAGCTTGAATGCTTCAGCTACTACAGTATTCGCTGCATTTGTTGTATCTGGATGCCAAGTGTGGATGTTGGTATTGGGGAAGGGGGTGGGTGTTTTATACTGACTGATCACGGTGCTCCTCTGCAGAGCTGATAATTAACATGACGACAGACGCGGACAGAGAGTAGGTCTGATTACGGAGTCTGTGGCCGTCAGAGTCAGCAGCTTCTCTGCTGGGCGATGTGGCTGATTTGGATGCTGCCCACGGCGGCACATCTGGCTGAACCTGAATCCCAAATCCTGCATCAGTACTAAACTGTCACTTACGCTTTCCATCTGTGTCCCCCCTAAGCCGCCATGTCCTCAAATAGCAAAAGTTTCTTATTTACACATTAGACTGTTCTGGTTCATTTTTGTACTAAATTTGTCTGAGTTTTTTAAGAGCAGATACAGAATAAAACAGTCGAAAAATATGACAAAACATGAAAGATAGAAAGGTGCAGGAGAGCATGACCTTTATCTTCATTTTGGAGTTTTTGTTTGTTTATCTAATTTGTTTGTTTATCTGAAGGCCCGACAGAATGTCACATTTTAATGAGTCAGTCATGTTCAGTCTGATTTTTTTAGGCTCACTTAACACCATACAAAGGGACAGTGGTCACTGTCACGGTCTCTGCTCTGTCTGTCCCCCAGCTACCCCATTAATGTTTTCCCAGTTGTCCTGCAGTTTTACTTGATACAAGCTTGAAGCTTCAGAGACTAGATTCAGGCAGAGATTCAAATATTAACAGGATAAGTTTTCGCGCGCGTGTGCGTTTGCGTGCGTGCGTGTGTGTGTGTGTGTGTGTGTGTGCGTGCGTGCGTGTATGCGTGCGTGTGTGTGTGTGTAGTCCCTTACCACTCATAGGGCTCTTTGCTTAAATAAAGTCTGTGTCCACATCATGCAAAACTGGTACAAGCAAGATGTACTCTTTGGTAGAAAACGTCGCCTCTTCTGTTCCTGCTTTGTACAACTACAGAAAGAAGCGGAAGATTACACATCATCTCCGAAGGATGTGTCCCCTGCCTGGCGAGCTTTCCTGCCAATGTCCCGTTTCAATACACACCAAGAACAAAAGATGGTCTTTAGTTAAGATGTAAGGGGAGATATATTTTCTCATTAAACAGGAAAGGGAAAAAACATCGAGGGACAGTGTAAGATGATTGTGGTCAGATATCTCTGGGCAGAGCAGGTCTCCTGCTGACCCTGCCGCCCCTACCATAGCTGTACATACTGCATGTTTGCCCCAGTCCATTGCGTTCTCAGGTGACTCCCCCACACATAGCCACTGAAACCAGACCAGCCCAGTGGGGTAGGACGGCGGATTCTAACGATTCAGAGAAGGATGGATACTATATGTTAGTGTCAGGATCCTGGTTATTAAGGGGATAACCTGATAGCGCCCCCACCCCCATCCAAAATGGGGCACAGCATTTTATTTCTCACTAGCGGATGATCTGGTCAAACAGGGGGCGGGAGGCGGCTCTTTTGAGGGGTCCTTTCATGAGGCTTAAAAGTGCTAAAAAGCTACATTTCAAAGCCTCGACATCATGAGTGTCCGTTTGGTTTCTGGTTGGCAACCTTGAGATCTGTTCTGTCGATAATTGTAGCACGGTCACGTAGCACAGGTAACGTTGGCATTCAGGTTTCTTTCGAATTGGTTTTGAACTGCAAGTGATTATTCGATATTCCTATCATTCGCTTCTGCATAATGCCGCAAAAGCTACTAAATGAATGATATGGCAGCCAACTAGCTGAATTGGTATTGAAACTGAGACACAAGTCCCAGCTGGCGGCCATATTGTTTGCTTGTATTAATCTCTGCTTTAATCCACACAGAAGTTTACAGATACTTTATCAATGTCAAGTTGTATCCTCGGATTGCTACATTGTGCTGTGCACAACTTACACATATGCACAAATATTTGCTGCAAACTAAACAGGCTTTCCTGTCACTTACTTTCTGATATTTCCAGATAAAGATTCCAGTATCTCTCTACAGTGTTTTTTTTTTTTTGAGCCTGATAACTGATCTGTTTTCTCTCTGTGGAATGTACTCTGTGTACATGGGCTGGTACTGTACTCACTGTGATCACACTTCTTATTCTCTAGGTTTATCTTTCAAAACATTTCTGAAATGCTTTTTGTATCTCTTCTGCAATGTGGATGCTGAAAACAGACAAAAATACCTTAAACATAATCTTTGCTTTGTTCTCAGGAAGGACCAGGAAACTTAGCAATAGAGGAAAGCCTGTCTGGTTAACTTCAGGGTTTGGCTCGGGGTTATGTTAGACAGGTGGGCGTTTATGTAAGGAGTTTGGGTGCCACGGTGAAGCTAAGTTAGCCATTTAGCCTTATATGGGTTATGAAGCTATTATGTCTGGTTGATACCTCACTTTCCTTCCTATTATTGCTTAGTTAATCAACATAATCCTGAGTTTCCTAACTCTAATCCACAGTCATAACAGACATTGCATTTCTCATGAATTAAGTTAATCTGGGACGTAATTTTGATGTTAAAATATCAACATGCTACCAAGTTCTGGGCTGTGATTGATAGCTTGAGCATTCAGTCAAGCCTCCCTTCCTCAGGTGAACATATCCTCCAGAAGGCTGTTCTGGTCAGGAAGAAGCTGCCCTGCAGAGAGGGGGGTGGCTGGCTGGCTGGCACACTCTTCTGCACCCCCTTCAGGGTAGCCTTTGTGCCCCAGGATGACCTGAAGCGCGACGTAAGTGCCAGGTCTGTCATCTATTGCTGTAGTAACGATTGGCTTGGAACTGCTACATTGTCATATTGAGGCTATTACTTGATGTCTGTAGGGTTGTGGGTCGAAATCCCTCCTCCCTTGTCTGTGTGGAGTTTATTCGTTCTTCCTCTCTTGTTTGGGTTTCCTCTGGGTACTGTGGTTTTCAGTGTGTGTTATTGTGAAAGTATGTGCATGTTTGTGACGTGGTCGGGACCGAGTCTGGGCTGTACCCCTGCCAGTTATATCCTGTGCCGTCTGCGATAGGCTCCAGGCCTCTCATGACTGTGACCAGGGTATGTATTTGAAAGGTTGCTTGAAGTTCTGCTTCATGCTGTGATCCTTTGCTCAGGAAGATCCTGATCCCATCCTGCTTGAAGACCATGACGTGGCACTGGCCTCTGTTGAGAAGGTGGTGGCTGGTAAGTCACATTTTCAGACCTCAGTGTGGAGTAACTGACTGTGAGCCAAGAGGTCAACAAAGTGGGGTCTGCCGTGCCTCAGTGGGACCTTCCCGGATGAAGGTCATGACGCCCACCTCCACCCTGAAGTTCGTTCCAGAGGAGCTGCTCCTGTACTGCCGAGACTTCCAGGTGCTCGGCTTCCTGTTCGATCGCCTGACGCCTGAGACCCAGGCCATGGAGGTGAGTGGAAGCAGCCATATCGGTTCCTATAGGCCAGTGTTTCTCAGCACAGTCCTAGGGGACCTCCAGACCACATTTTTGCTCTCTCCCAGCTCCCACCTGAACCAGGTATTTAGTGCTTGAGTTTTACTTGCGAAAAATGTTCTATCGGCAGAACGAAAATGATTGGTTTAGAGAGCGAACTAGTCAGATGTCTTGGTCCCGCTTCCTCTAGTTAATTGGACTCACCTCCTCTACAACCTGATTGGTTATCTCTCTGAACCAATCGTTTTCCATTCTACTCTCAGAACATTTTTGTGTATATTTTGTGGACTGTCTGCAAATTCGGTTTAGAATCAATGCTGTAGACCTCACTGTCTCAGTCTCCTCCCATCTCAGACTGTGTGTTATATCCTTACAGATAACCTGTGCTATCGCTAAGGTCTATCAACCTCTTCAGCCTGGAGCCCTGCTGACCTTTCTGAATGCTGCTTTCGGAAGTGTGGGTAAGTGACTCATGCAGCCTACCCATAATGTCCCATCCCAAAGGGGCCCACTCTCCACTGTGTGCTTACATCCATACCGAACTGAAGAACACGTTTGCCCATTTCACTGAAGGACTCCAGAGTAGATGGATGAAATTATTCTTATTCTCATCTCCAGAGATGAGGCAGCGTCTCAGCAACCGGCACCGCGACCCCACCATGTGCTGGTTCGACGTCGCCTCCGACTGGGAGACCGAGCTGGAGAGGACGGGGGCCACGGGCTGGAGGGTCAGCAGCATCAACCATCGCTTTGAGATGGCTGCCAGGTAACAGCCCACAGCGCCCCCTGGAGGCTGTTCCCCAATCACCCCTTTGTCTGGGATTGTTTTAGGGCTCTGGAAATTACATCAGCATATACGGTGATGTCCATGATATTGTACTGGTGCTTTTGCTTTGATCAGATGCCCATTGTTATTGCAGTCTGCCCAGGCTTAACGTGGTCCCACAGAAGGTACTGGACACTGAGCTGAAAAACACCTTCGCCCATTTCAATGAGGGCCGTATCCCTGTGAGTGTGTCTACAGCCCCGGTGTCAAATGACAAGCCGTGCAGCTGCTGAAGTCTGCCTTTCCGAAAGCGTTCACATGTCTAACGCGTCCCGGGTGTAGGAATCACTTCAGTGTTTCTTAACCCAATCCTCACGGACCTCCAGACAGTCTGAGGTTCTGCTCCTTCCTAGTTCTCAAGAAACCTGTGCTAGGTTTGCGGTGTCTGTGGTCGTATGGTTCAGGTCGGCTGAGAGCTGGGAGGGATCCCTGAATATTGGGTTGAGAAACTCTTTACTTGTATTACCTTGATTAAATTCACATTTCTTGCTGAATAAACATCTGTTTATTAGTATTATTGCTAATAATAATAATAATAATAATAATGTTACTGGTAATAATAATATAATGACTTAAACTGCATAGAATACATGTATCAGTTAATCAGCTTACCCTTTTATAGAGCTCAATATTAAGTCTCTTGTACAAGAATACAATGACACTCCCCCTTATGGACACCTTTTGCTGTCAATCCTCACTGTGACCGAGTTTCCTGGGGGGTGTTCTACAAAGCAGGATTTCTCAGTTAGCTGGCTTAACTTAAGCTAAGTCATGATTGTCCAATAAGAGTGTAGGTAAGGAACATTCCTATTGGACGGTCATGACTTCTGGCTTAAGTTAACCCAGCTAACTGAGAAATCTTGCTTCATGTAAACACCCCTCTGCTGATCCTGCTTCATTTTGTTGCAGACTGTTGTTGATGTTGTGGTGATCGTGTGGGGCTTGTACCAAGATTCACGCTGCTTGTCAAGTCAGGTTGTCACAACCTACGTGGTGCTGATGTTATGTGAATATTCTGGAAATGTCACCCCAGACTGACAGCCTCGCCATTGCCTTCTAGCGGTGGTGCTGGCGCCACCCCAGTGGGTCTGACCTGTTGAGGATGTCGGGTTTCAAGAACAACATCTACTGTGAGAGGGACGACATCAGGTAGGACCCCTGTGTGCCTCTGCGGAGTACTGGATGCCTGACTTAGTATCAGAGAGGTCATTATATTACCGGGGTAAACAACATCCATTCATGTGTTTCTAGTAATCGATTATCTATTTAGGAGTATTAAACTGAATGTTTGCTATTCCGAGTGCGTCCTCCCTCGGTGCCACTGGAAGCCTCTACAACTATATTTGCACATCCTTGACTTTTTTAAAGAAAGACCCGGAACCCTAGACGCAAGATGCGTGACTGGGTGGTCACATGACGTCGGGTGTTTTTCCCTCCCGCGGCCCAGGAACCTGGAGGCGCTGGTGTTTGGCAGCGGGCAGCAGTGTGTGGTGGTGGAGCTGGCGGAAGAGATGCCCACGCTGGCCGATCTCCAGCAGGGGCACGCCCGTCTGCGTGCACTCTGTCTGGGCGGTAGGTTCCTACCACTAGGAGGCGTACTGGCTTGTGCACTGCAGTAAAACAACAGATATTGGGTAATGCTACAAACTCAGGTCTGTACCTTTGTGTGTGCAGTGTGTATTAAGCATCACTTCAGTGGAATTTTCCTCTGGGTCCCTGCGGTTTCCTCCTGCAGTCCGTACTGTTTCGGTGTTTCTAAATTGTCCAGTGTGTGATTTTGTGTGCTTTCTGCTTCCTGGGAACTCCAGAGCCTGTACTGGATAAGCAGTTAAGGAAGAGGAATGGAGCAGGACAGACAGTAATGAGGGATAATTTGTGGACGCGATGCCAATCTCGCTCACACTGGAAGTGTCTATTTCAAGGCCGGTGCACGCAGCAGCATCCTGTCTGCGCAGAAACGGTTTGCAGAGTTCCAGCTTTTTCTGCAGCCTGTCTTCAGAGCCGAGCATTTGGCTTCACTGCATACAGGACGGCAGTTACTGCTGCCGGGACAGCAGAATCGTCCATCTGCTGGGAATTACGCTGTCCGTGTGTCAGTGACGTTAAATTGTTGTTAATCCTGCTTAAATTATCTAAGAGATCTGCGGTTCAAGGGGGATTTTGCTTTAAAACCTAAAGTGAAAATAACCCAACAATAGTGAGAAACGCTTTATGATTTGCTCAGAAAAGACAACCACAATCTGACACTGGAATATATGCGAATTTAAAGAAATACAATAAAAACTAACAGGGATTTCTTCTGATATCTTGCTGGATGAACATGGCTTCGGTTCCCTAACCTCTCCTCAGGGGCACCTCAGCCATACCATGTATTCACTAAATTTCACCACCAGCCCATTAATTCATTCATTCAGTTACTTAAAAGTCAGAGTATTGATTAGCCACAGGAGGTGACTAGTGATCAAATCAAAAAATATGTGTGTGTATTGGATGGCTGTTGCAAACACTGTGCCGACTTTAGGAGAGTTTATGCAGTGACTTTAACAGACATCATATTGTAGTTCTATATCAACACAAAGATCATTTGAATATCTTTGACGGCCTAAGACGTCTGCACAGCACTGTATGAAGTGATCGGCATTTCTAGGCATTCAGCCTGGTGAGTTTGTGAACAAAGCTAATAACGCACTCAGATACGTACATGTGAGAACATCTGTGGTCAGCATGGTGGCCAGATCCACGTGATGCTTGGCGGAGAGGACGAATCTGCTGGCGACGTTTCTGCCTTTTTGGGTCAAATGGGGAGAGACTGGGGCGGGGCTAACATGACACAAGGGGGTGGCTGGAAGGTGCCAGTGCAGATGGGACAGATGTGTCAGGGCTGGGCAGGGGGAGGACTGTGGCTGCTTGGGTGGGTGTCAAGCTGGGAATGAGGAGCAGTTGAAATACAGCAGTACAGATCCTTACTGTTCTTTCCAGTATGGGCGTTGGCCACAATTTCGCCCGCCCCAGTGTGATATACGTGCCGTACAGCAGCCGGCAGACTGGTAATTATGTTACATCATTTAGACAAACAGACACAAGTGATTCAGGTTGCTGGGAATGATTCTGAGGTTTGACAGATTTCAGGATGATGTCTGTTCCGTGTCACCAGATGACTCCGCAACGGGTACCGTAGCAGACGAGAAGTGGCTGTCTTCACTGGAAAGCACTCGCTGGCTGGACCATGTCAGGTACGACGCCCCACCCCCCAGTTGGCATTTGAAAGTGATGACATCACCAGTGTGAAAGACAAAACTAAAGGAACTTACACATTGGTGATATTATTATAGACTTTGGTAAGTTTGTCTGAACAAAGACAAAATTATGTGAAATACTTTTACAGGTACTTTTTGTGACACTGATTACGTATTCATCGTATGCAGTTCTTAAATCCTAATGTTTTGATGTCTTTGTGGACTGTAGTTTTCTGCCAACAGTATGGCATTTGAAAGCCATTTTAGCACTTCTGCTTGCTGGTCATTGTCTAAACCCTCAAAGTCAGGTTTGATGTTATCGCCCACATCAGAGAATAAGCCTAAACCGTTTAGTCAGTCTAGACCCACAGTGTCTTAGTGTTTCAGCTTCTGCTCTGAAGTGCGGCTCTAGATATCTGGTGATCTATGAGTCTGTCTATTTTAATTCTGTCTGTATTTGTTCTGTCTAGCTTTAAAAAAATTGCCAGCCTTGCTGTGATTTATAATTAGTAGTCGTTGTGTGGTAAGGGTAACACAGGAAATTTTCGGACAAACAAGACCAAAGCGTGGCATTTCCTGTTTCGGGGTGCCTCTGGGCTTACATTTAGGCCCTGCCTTGTGACATCTCCCCCGCTGTGGACTAACACGGCCTCGCCCTGCAACTCCAGGTGCTGCCTTAGGAAGGCCACAGAGGCTGTGTGCCTGCTGAACGACGGCCTCCAGACGGTGATACTGCAGGGTGAGTCACGCGGTATGACGCAGAACCAGCGCATACGTTATTGGTCAGCTCTCTGAGGCTAACTATGTGCCTCATTTACTGTTCTGTCTATTTTAAGAATTATTTAGGGTGGCTGGTCTTTAATAAATGCCTGTTGTCTCAGTTTCACTAGAAAATCAGAAAAACATTTGCAACCTTTGGGAGTTCACATCTCATACCACTAGAGGGCGATGTTTATCAGTCTGCCGCTGCTAATTGAGAATATTGGATGTTTTGTTTTGGACTTTCGCTTTATACCTGTGGCCTCTAAGCCGTCACAGTCACCTTTGCGCGTCTGTCTCTCGCCAGAGGCAGAGGACCGGGACATGAACTGTGTGGTGAGCAGCCTTGTCCAGGTCATGTGTGACCCATACTGCAGGACCCTGGCTGGCTTCCAGGGTCTGGTGCAGAAGGAGTGGGTCGTGGCCGGTCACCGCTTCCTCAGCCGCGCCAACTACCACCGCGAGCGGGAGAAAGAGGAGGTAGCAGTCTCCAAGTGCCCCATTTACTACGCGCTGGCTTTGAACCCCCCTGCTGATATTTGGATAGAGGCCATTTCCCACACTGACGACACCCCTGGGTAACAAGCTCTGCGTCATGTAGGGGTGGGAGCTGGATGGTTTTGTGAGCTTGTCGTTGTTTTTAGTGTCCGTTTGCCCGCTGCTCTGCTCAGGCTCCTGTATTTCTGGCCCTCATGGGCACCAGGACACTGTCTTTGTGGCCCAGCGAGACCCTGTGTCCCCCATTTGCTCTCTTCCCCTGATTCCAGCTTCAGGGTTTCCTCCTTTACAGTCACAGTGGTCCAGTGGGCCTGAAATTCACATTACGCTGGCAAATCGAACAGGCGCCTCTCAGTTTGTTCTTCAAGCTGACATGCTCTCTGAGGAGCAGATGGCAGACGTGTCACTCCCCATTCCAGGCCCTGTCTCCCAATTTGGCTGAAAATGTATGTTGCCCCAGCATTTTAAAGAAGGCCCTGGGCCCCCCCGCCCCTCCCCTCCCCTCCCCGCCTCTGGCCAGGCTCCCGTGTTCCTGCTCTTCCTGGACTCTGTCTGGCAGCTCTGGGCCCAGTTCCCCTCCCGCTTCCAGCTGACGCCGGAGTACCTGCTGGCCGTCCACGACAGCGCCCACCTGCCGCTCTTCAGCAGCTTCCTGTCTAACTGCGAGCTGGAGCGGCGACGGCGTAGCAAGGTGACGCCCATCTTTAGGGCCCCCTGTTAGTTAATTAGCATTACTGCTAATATAGGCGTCTATGCAATTGCCAGTAATAATAGCGGTGCATGTATTTTTTTTCTATTTTCTATAATGTTATCGTTTCTGAGGGGTTGACCTGGTATTTCTCTCTCTCTCTCTCTCTCTCTCTCCCCCTCCATCCCTCACTCATGTGCCATTTGGTAATGAATTAAACTGAATAGTACACTCACCTAAAGGATTATTAGGAACACCATAGTAATACGGTGTTTGACCCCCATTCGCCTTCAGAACTGCCTTAATTCTACGTGGCATTGATTCAACAAGGTGCTGAAAGCATTCTTTAGAAATATTGGC
>JABFEA020000050.1:11705487-11720420 GCA_019775915.2 Cyphomyrus plagiostoma
ACAGTAAAACCTGGTTTCCTGTACTCCCGGCTGGATCTCCTTTTGTCCGCCCTGCACGCACCACCGCCATCGTAACAATGACCTTCAAGGTTTCTGCGTCGCTCTGCTCGCATTACTTTGAGAGACGCGGGTCTGTCAGTATCATGTGTTGCTTGTTGTGCCTTTTAACCTTCGTGATGGGCATCTTGGGCCTTGAAGGCTTCTGATGTGTCATAATCGTAGGACTGTGAATGTCTCCACAGGTCTGGCTTACTTGTTCTGCCACTATTGCATCCATGGAGTCCCGGGCTGGATTGACTTCTTTTGGGGCCCTAGGTTGACAAAGGTCCTAAGTGGGCCGCTTAAGCTATTTATTAGAGCCAAAAGGGAATTAAAAATGATGGAACATCAACAATCTGTTAGCTGGGGGTGCCAGCAGAAAAACGTACCAATCTGGGTAAAATTTGCCGATTGGAGGGAGGGGGGTGTCATATCTGTGGGTTGCTGTCAGCATCCCCCCTTTAGCCGTGATGCTAAGATGTAGCCTATGCCTTACTCCACTGCTGAGGCTAAGGTTAGTCTTGAATATTTGCATATGTTTGTTTAATTGTGTTCTCTCTATTTGTGTTCATAATTTCATGACTTCAGGCAAATAGTGTCACAATAGTATCATACAGGAAATATAATGTTAATCTTGCATCTGCCTTATTTTATTCTTCTGTCAAACTACTTTGCGCTGGTAGCCTACCACTAGAGAAGCTGGGTAGCGTGAAATCTCAAAGTAGGAATAGTCCATTATAGCTGGAACGGGGGGCATCTTTGTTTATTCTGAAAACTAACAATGCAAGTAACAGGTATGTTGCAATAATTTTAAATGATTCTGTAATCTTATATAAATGTAACTACCATAATTCCATAAATGTAACTTCTGTAAATATTAAGGGGCCACAAGGGGTGACCTACACTTGCCTTCTGGTAGGTCCGCCTCTAATGGGACCCCTCCTTCTTAGTAGAGCCCATCCACACTCCGTCATTGTGCTTTAGGTCAGTTACCATGAACACCATGGGAGATGTGGTGGAAGAACCAGGGAAGATCTCTCCTAGCGAGAGGATGGAACTGTCAAGGGGTGTTAGTGTCAGAACCAGTTTGGGGGCCTTTTGCATGAACACCACTGACTGGTCCCTCCACCCTATGTCGTTTCTCCCCTCCCCCCTTTACCCTCAGGGTTGTTCTCTCTCTCCTCTGTCCCCAAGCTAAGTCCTACATCTGGTCTGGTGATGATATGCTGAGGGAGGAGCTTTGGCACGTTGGCATGACGACTGGTTTCTTGTTTGGACAGCAGCCTTTGCAATTCAGTTCAGGTACAGAATTCAGAGCAGCCTCAGCAATCTGTGTACATTTATAAGGTGCGCGTTTTAATGTCTTACACAAATCGTCATTACAAGACTTGCATATATATAAGACTACAGGAAGGACCGACACACTCCCGTAACCACACTGCCCAAGCGGTATAAACTCGTTAAAAAATGAGACCAGTATTAACCCATATGGTAATGGATTTGCAACTAAAGTGAGCTAGTGAGGATTGCGTGGTGTGATGATTAAAGTGATAATCATATGCACACCGCAAACAAACGCATATAATATTAATAATTGATTAATGCTTGCCTCAGTGATTTTCTCCTTTTGCTAAATGAAACTGTACGGTACTACATTTGGTATTATTCATAATTAAATTAAACAAATGTGTCGGCACGGTTATAATCTACAACATAGCCTACGTCGTAGATGTTTCTCTGATGCGACGTGTTTAACAGGAACCAAATTCAAATTCATCTAAAAGACATTTAATCTTTTCGCTGCAAAACCTCAAAAATCGTAAGATGGACTGGCCATTATTTTTGCATAAATGTCAACATATTAAATTTAAGCGGTCTTGTATAAAATACGGACGTTTTTTCCCAAACAGTGACAGTACAAACGAGCACACTGTGGCAACTGAGAGAAAAAAAAATCAATTTAATATATTCTCAATCAATAAGTGCACCTGGTCAATAAAGCAGCTTACAGACCATGCAACATACACACACAAAGTATATGTCATTGTTTATAGATTTGTCTTATAGTATTCTGTCATTTGCATAACCGAATACGGATACATGCCTTTGTTTGCAGAAGGCAAATAAAAATGTGAAATAGTGTATACCATGTATTACAGATTTTGTGTTGTACTATTTATAAGTCACCGCTGGCAGAGGGGTGACAGATGAGCAGGTGATAACGTTCTTGCAGGCGAGGCGTTAGACAAGCGTAAAGACGTATATTGATTGTTTTCAGTTAGTAGTGATTATAGACAAGAAAGAGGCTCGCCGTCACTGCTGCGTCCTCTTCCCCAAGACCTTGAGCGGAGTGTTTCTGCCGATGAGCGAAAGCTGGGATGTGGGGGGGGGGGGGGGGGGTGTGGGCTGTCACGACGGAGGCTGGGCGCTGGGGTAGCGCTCCTCTCTCCATCCCCCGTTATCCGCCAGGCTCCGAGCTGCATCCCGCATCGTCTGGATCTCCATCCCACGCCGTCCGTCCTCCAGCGCAACTTAAGGCGCCGGGCTGCCAGACATTTACCACAAAGGTAAGGGCACCTTGATTTTATTTACTCAGTAGTTTTCGGATTGAAGGCGGCGAGGACAATGTGATTAGGTCTTTTCCCAATTGAGCCTTCACCGTGAAGCCATCTTGCACGTCGCCCATACCTAGGGCTTGTTTCAGGAAACCTTTGCTTTTTTGTATAGGTTAGGCTACTTCTTTTATGACAAAATAAACGCGTTTGCCTTTGTGAAGATTTGTTTTTTTATTTCATGTAAATATTTTCTGAAAGCATCCGTTTAACCCACAAAAAGTAGAATACAAGTAAAATATAATGTTACTACATTCAAAAATACTCAACTTAAACGGCAGTAATATTAAGCGCTGCGTAATAACGCAAGGAAGAGCGCAAGTCGCATTTTTACATTTGCATGTACACTGGATTTTCGCTGCTCTGATGGCCAGCAGAGCACATTTTCCCTTAAGCTTTATTGTCAATTTCCTGGTACCTGCTCGTCATTTTCAAAGCTCTTATAGACGGACAGTGAAGTTGGTTCTTAGAAAATAGCAAACATAATTAAATTCGACACGCACTATATTGTTTGCTTTAGATATTGAACTAAATACGGAATACAATTGTGTCTTGCCCATTTTCAGGGGTAGCATAAATTCATTTAATATAATAATATATAATCGTTACTTGCGTATATAATATGACAGGGAACAGGAGGTGATGATTTAGCGAGGGTGGTGCAAAATATGATCGCAGGAATGGCTCATATCCTCATATGCTAACGTGCCCCCACACATTTCCTTCACAATTCGCCATAATGCTAAAAAACAGACAAATATAATCTGTTATCATTTCAACGTATTCGACAGCTTAGGGCTTAGAGACATTTTTACTACTATGTTAATTATAATATAATAATGACCTTGCGAGAACCTCGTAAAGAAGGTTTTTGATACTGCTGGACGGTACTCAATTCCTTGTTCTACCTACTCGTTCTTCTGAAACGACCTTGCCTTCAGAAAAAAATGTGTCATATCACCCTTTATTGCATATTTCATGATTTTTTTTCTTCGAACTGGACAGATTTAGCTAGTGACCTATAATGTTCAAGTTGGAGAAAATACTTTACATTGTACGATCACACTGAATATACAGTCTTCTACTGGACATTAAGTGTCTAAATTGCCATACTATACACACTATGAATAAAACACTAATTTGGGGTTTTCTTTTTGGTTGAATTGCATTCTGGGATAATCTTCATTCCTAGCAGGACGTGTAAAAAATTCACTGCCCTATAAAATTGAGATTGAACTGGGAAACTATCCTGGTAATAGTGTGGTACTAACTAGTGTATGGTGCTATACTGGGAGGCTTGTGCCAGGTTTGTGTGCTGACGCTAATCAGGCTTTCTTGTCTTAACTCGCTTCGTATTGTTTAGTATCCGAATTCTGCATCTGCTGGATGCTGGTGGCAAACTGGGTAACCGTGTAAGGTCAGCCTAGATGGTAGCAGTCTATGTGACTGGGACAACCTCTTGCGCTTGTGGGCTAGCTGAGACCGAAAGGCTATTTTAAGCCAATCAGCCCGGTGCTGGTTTTTACGCTGCTCACGGGTGATGTATATTTTCACTAGAAAACGTGGCTTCCTGTGCGAAAAACGAGCTGCTAATTTTTTGTACAGGTCAGCCACCGCGATCATCTTATGACTGAGAAAGTGTAGAAACCTGGAGATGTGAGGACCACCCAGCTTCGGTGAGAGCTGATCCCAGTTAGTTCTGTTGGTGGCGCGTTCAGCTTTGTGCCTGAATGAGCACAGGTGCCTCTCCACCATACCACCTTACCCAGAAGAATGGGCTCTTTTACGTCATTCATTAATTAAGCTGTGATCTGCTTAGATAACGAGAGACCTCCCCTAGTTTTGATCTTTCACGCTGAATTTCTCACTTTGACTGTGTGGCACATTGTTTATGCCCTTTGGCCACCCCCCCAAATCATCACCCGAGATATTCTCTGCCTGGCCATTAGGGCGGCGCTCTTATCTGGTTTGAGGTGCTGGAGAGCCTGAGCAGCTGCCCCATGCTGCACTTTGATTGCTTCTCTGGATCTGGGTGCCATTGCCGCTCGTGATTAGGGGGCCATTGGTGGGGGTTGGGGCTGCCTGGAAGGCTTGCAGATGGCCTTCCCTGTGACGCTGTGTCATCAGCGTGACAGCATGTGTCGCGCTGGGGTATTTAGTGAGAGGCTCAGTGCTGTTCGATTTTATCGCCCCCAGATTTTGCTTTTCCGTAAACCAGCCAGCCACCTCCCAGCCAGATAGCAGACATCCTCTTCCTTCAGTTTCCCTGGGAGGGGTTGGAATCCCATAGCCCCCCTTTTCCGTCACTCTGGCCGCTCGGCAGGGATCGCTCTGGATAGCTGGGTTCGAATTCGCCGGGTGTCTGATCCTGTCAGTTTGCGTATCCCGGTGACCTTTGTGCATGACCCCTGCCTCGCGCCATCGGGCTGCCCAGCCCATCTACTCTGCCAGACGAGAAGCGTTTCCTCAGCATTTCCCCACCATTTTCCTGAGGTTTCCCCCCTGTAGTGATTCGCTATGATTTAAATGCACACCTGCCTTTAAAAAGCACCCAGCACAACACTTTATGATTCTGCCTATTACTCTCTGCAGGCGTTTAGGTTGTAAACTATTCAAAGACCACAAGGCACAGGCATCTGTTATGGCGATTAATAAAAACACTGTATGGCAGAGCAAATCAGATGAAGGGTATAAGTGTTATTCCTCAGGAAACATTACAGATGGCATTATCCAATTTATTGACAATATTTTGAGATTTAAGGCTAGTATTAATTTTCAGGCTTAAATGGATGGGATAGTATTCCAGGGGGCTTTAGCAACCTCCACTAACCCTGAGTGAGACATATTAAATCATAAAGGGTCCCAGTCTTCCGAGCCCCAGTCTGCTGCTGTCAGGCAGGCCGGACTGCAGGATGACGGCCTGCTGCTGTCAGGCAGGCCGGACTGCAGAATGAGGGCCTGCTGCTGTCAGGCAGACCGGACTGCAAGATGAGGGCCTTAAGCAGCAGGCTGTGACCCATCCTCGCATCGATCCTTTCCACATCTGTACTCATATTCATGTGGCCAATTATTCTCTTTATTACTTATTCTTCTAACTTTATTGTTCTAACACCGTTTATTAGTACAGTGTCGTTTATCACCATTTCCTGCATACTTTCTATTGCACCACTGTCTTGTCTCATTGTGTTTCATCATGCTGTCTCATTTGTGCTACTTCTCAGCTGCTGCTGGAGGACGTCAAGTTTCTCACACAATTTTTTCACGCACTTGTGCCTAGCGAGCGTCAAGTGATGTGACAAAGTGATCTGATTCGATTTAAGGTCTTTCTGAAGTTGTTTCTGTGTGAGGTGCAAACTGCAGATTCAAATCCAAGCAGCAAGTGGAAATGCTGCGATCTCGTGCCTTCGTGCCAGCTTAACTTATGTATCACATCATTACACGTTTGTGAGAGAACAGATATTTTCCCTATGGGTGATAACAATAACAGCAGATGGCGGTGAATATATTTTATAACACGTACCTACAGCAGCAGCGTGCTGTACCCGTGCAGGCTCCATACCTGACCTGACCTGTACCTACAAAAACAGCAAGATTTTGTACAAACCTTTGGCATTTGAGTGCTGGAAAACGAGTTCCAGCGAGCTCACATCCTGACTGATCGCGAGCTTTCAGGACAAACTATTGTGTAGAATTTGATTGCCATTGTGTGTGGTTCTTTCGAGTAATTTGCCTGCCAGTCCAAACCCATTAGGGGTGGTTAATTCAGATGGGTGTAGGTTCTTGTCAAGTAAGGTCAGCTTACCTTTTATGTCACGCAGGCACACAGTAAAATAAAATTGCATTTGTCAGACTCTAAAATGCCCTTAAAGGGGTTTCACCTCCATGGGCCTTGAAAGCTGCTCAAAGCATCTGACTCTGGTAATCAATGGTACAATGAGCTCACAATGCATTGAGGTGTCACCCCCAGAGACCTGCTACCATTACAACCATGCAGCCCTGAGAGAGAATTGCCTTTTTTGGGTGGACATGGAAAATAGAATTTGATAAACACATCTCACTTTACACCTTCAGCCAACTTTCTGCTGACTCGTCCAGCTGTGATAGTCAGTGACATTTTATTGATGTCACTGCTATGACGTAGGCAACCCATGTTTGATCGGTGTTACATACAAAAATATCCTGTTTTTAATGCCCAGCTAGTACATGTTTTTCATGTATCACTAACACTGTGAGACGCATTGCTCTAATTGACCCACGCTCCTTCCAGGCTGTTGCACATTTCAGAACCCGAGTCAGCTTACATAACCTTTCTGAGTGACCTTCTTGTAGAAGGACACTGAAGTAGCAAAAAAACTAATTAAATATGTATGCATCTTGGATACTGCTTGGGTTCATGATATATTACACAGAAAATTTAGTACAACTTATAGCCATCAGCTGTGTCTATCTGGAAGGCAAATTTCACCCCAAATGAGTTAATCTTTTTCATCATGAGGGAACATCGAGCGATTACAATGGAAATTCTATCACACCGGCCTTGAAAAGAGAATCCGCGTTTGGTGCCTCTGTGTTTCGGTGTTTGGTTTCACTAAAAGGACATTTGTGTTTATGGATAATAAAGTAAATGATGTTCTGGCCTGAGTTCGCTGCTGAGTAGCTGCTGTGCTTGAAAAGATATGTTAGTCAGGTTTTTTCATTCTTGGTGTTCCAAGACTGTAAAGAATGGCCTAGATGAGGATATTCTCACTGGGGTTTTGGTGAAGCTCTGATCCACAAGCAAGGAAACCTTAATCCTTGTTAACTCTTTCTTCCAGTGACCATAAACATGATGATTGATGTATGAGATTTCAATGGAGTCACTTTCTATAAATCTGTTATTGAATTTTTGGAATTTTACTGTAGTGTACCATTATCTTTTAATTCTATGAGACCTTTTATTACCTTTTTACAAGATCCAAGGAACTCTGGGGCTGAAATTCTCATTTGTGCTGCCTTTGATAGATCATTGTGAGGAAGCCGCTGACATGCCCAATTAAGCGTTCAGTTGCCTTGTCCCTCTAGAGCTCAGACAAGACTAAGTGCAGTTGATTCTAGGATTATTCTGATCCAGCAGTGTGTGATAAGCGCTTTATGAACAGCACTGTATGTGCTCATGTCGTTTGGGTTTCTGATCTGTGCAATAATGTACCTAGAAACTGTGCGCCACCGACAAAATGTCTCCTTGGGCCCCCACCTAACTTTCTGTATAATTTTACATTTTAGGGGGGCCCTGTCAAGTGCACCTTCAGGGTATCCATGTCCAGTTAAAAAACCACTACTGAGAGAAACTTTTTAGTGCAGCATAACTGTGAATGCCTACATCCATCCATTCATCCATACATCCATCCATACAAACCTCTTATCCAGAATATGGTTGGGCAGGGGTGCTTCAGCCTATCCTAGGCAGCACAGAATTCCGATGCATCATGTTAAGGGAGTCTTGTTGGGAGGATGCAGGATGGAGTTATTTAGACCTGCTGGACGCCATCTTTTTTGTGCCCTGTTTTTCTGGAATGTTCTGGGAAGAGTATTTCCAGGGAGATTAACTTCCCAAATATCTTATTAGGAGGGTGCTTTATCCCTTGCCCCCCCCCCCTCCTGCCAGCTCAACAATGCAGGTTCAGCATGGAGTTTGGGGCTCATTGATGCACAGGGATGCTCAGGGGCATCCTCATTCCCGCCACATCTTCACCCCACACCATCCTCACCCCGCCCCATCCTTACCCCCGCCCCATCCTCCTCCACGCCACATCCACATCCCTAATCCATCCGTCTATGAAGGAGCCCATTCATTGGCTGCTGTCTGTAGCAGGGGCAAGGCCATGAATGGCGATTGGCCATGAGTGCCTCCTCCCCTGTCACTCACAGATTCTAAAATTTCATTGGCTAATGAGGTTGGCCCCTTTGTGTAGTTGCCCCTTCTGTATGAATTATAGCCCCAACTATTAAATATCCTAGATTCTCTCTTGCTCTGTAGAGCTTGAGGATGCATTAAGAGCTTTATTTCTACTTCTCATAAAGTGGGAATAAGTGGGAAACCGTGTAGGAGTGTGATCGGGGAGGTGGGTGGTGATGCCCGTGGTTTGGGTGTCTGAACCCGGTCTCCGCGTCTCAGAGTGCCCCCCCAGTGGAGCTGCGGGCCGCGGCTCTGCGGGCCGAGATGGCCGACACGGAGGGCCTGGGCGTCAAGTTGGAGGACCGGGAGATGGTCATCAAGGGGCTGAAGAGGTCCCTGAAGATCAAGGTATGGAGGCTTGGCCACCAGAGTGCTGACTGCTCATCCCGTGATGTTAGCAGCTGCCTGTGTGTAGGTGGGGAAGTTGGTATCATGCCTTTTGTCATCCGATTGTTACTAAATAGGTCAAGCGTCATTGCTCATGCAGTAGTAATTACACCGCACCTATTAAGTTGTGTGTGTGCGTGCGTGTGCGTCTGTGTGCGTGTGCGCGTGTGTGTGTGTGTCCTGCCAGGCTGAGGAGCTGAGCGAGGCCAGTGTGCGTCTCAGCCTGCTGGAGAAGAAGCTGGACAGCTCATCCAAAGACGCGGATGAACGTGTGGAGAAGATTCAGAGCAAGCTGGAGGAGACCCAGTCTGTGCTCAAGAAGAAAGAGAAGTAAGCTGGCAGGGGTGTCAGGGCATGGAGCTCAGGGCTGATGTGCTCTCTGTCTCACGGGCCCCCCCTCCCTACACTGCTTACTGGTTGGAGATTGTATGTTCCCTCTTCATACCTGCCTCCCTTTGCCCCGTCCCGCAGGGAGTTTGAGGAGACCATGGACGCCCTACAGGCTGACATCGACCAGCTGGAAGCGGAGAAGGCCGAGCTGAAGCAGCGGATCACCAGCCAATCCCGCGCGACCATCGAGGGCTTGCGGGGGACGCCAGCGTCCGGCATCGCCTCCATGGTCTCGGCCGGGGTCGTTGGTGAGTCTTGCAGAGGCCTCCGACCGGCAGCAGTGCCTCTCCTGTTGCATTCTGGGAACTGCCCCCCAGGTGGGATTGATGTGCGGCTAAGATCCTTCAAAATGGGAATTCTGGGATCAGGGGCAGGCTGTCGGGGGAAACCACGCCTACATTCAGAATGGTGTTTGTGCCCATCGATCAATCCTGCGATCACTGCACTCCAGGAATGCACACATTCTGCCATTTCTCATTTGTTCAGATGTCTGTAAATATGCGCCTGCATGCCGTATGACTGAGGGCTCCAGCTCCCAGTGCTCCAGTTTCTGACCAGGGGGTATAAGTGATTTAAGTTGTACTTATTGTTCAGTCGTCTTGCGAGGGGGGTGCTCTTTAATCACCAGGCATAATTGCCTTTAAGAAGCCCTGGGCTCGGCTTGCCATGACTGCCCCTCCTCAGCAAGCCTGTGCTCTGGGCTTGTTCTCCCCAAACAGGCAGCACGGCCCCCAGCCTGTCCGGAGGCTCAGGACAGCTTCAGGTGGTGGATTCACCGCTGCTCATGCAGCAGATCGCAGCTCAGAGGCTGAGCATCAAGCACCTGAAGAACGAGAATAACCGTCTGAAGGTGAGAGGCTCCATGTGGCAGAAAACACAGCGAACATCAATGTGCTTCAGTGGGGGTGAGAATCTCGAGACCAGGATGCACTTCAAGGAAAAAAAGTATATCGAGAAGTGAAGTCCACATTTACCGTCATTTCAAAGTTCATGCAAGCATATCCGTGACTTTACAGAGTATGGCAAATTAGATGTACAAAACAATAATTAATAAACATACTAGAGAACCAATCAGATGTCTTGATCCCACCTCCTCTACAATCTAAGCCAATCATGTTTCCTGCTGCCCTCTGAATAATTTTGTTTAAGTAAAACTTCCAGGAGCAGATATCCATGCCCCTCACTTTAGATATCCCTGTGTAAACATCTTACAGTGACAGACAGAAGGTTTATACAGTGAAATACAGTGTAAAGCGGTTCTTCCACTGCACTATGCTGGAGATCATGGCTGATTATCCACTTCTCACGGAGGTAGTTTAACGCCGGGTAATTCAAACGGCACTCAGCCATAGCCCCCCAGCCCCATCCCCCCCGTTCGTGAGATGTACAGACAGGATGGCTGGGATCCACTCAATCCCCCAGTGCTGTCATACACAGCAGTTCCCCTGGACTCGGCCGCTGGGCCAAGCAGATGTTTACACGGCTCAGGAAAAATGAGCTGGGCTCGGGAGTGTGTCAGGCCAAGCTTGAGCCAGAGGAGTGGGGGGTGGGGGCCCTGTCATCTCCTCCCAGGCCTTTAGTTTGGTCACGGTCCCTGACCTACACTCTGCATCTGTCTATTAGCTGAGTAATTATTCCCAGCTGACTGATGGGAGACCTCTGGCAAGCCCCGCCTCTCCCACATCACAATCACCAGGACGCCAATCAGATTACAGCAGCACTTACCTGGCCCGGCCCAACTCAATCTGCTGTCGAACCCTGGTCACAGTGTTCGATTAGCTTATAGGCTAGTCCATCGCATCCAGCCATTTCAGTGCTCTTTACTGGGGGAAGCTATTTGTCCATACCTGTGACCCTACAGGTCTGGCCGACTTCTGTGGTGTCTAAAAGTATGTTAAGCCATTTTCCTCCGTCTCCTAGGGGGCACTCTAGTTTATTTTTCTTTGCTTTTACCTTTTTCTAGAGCAGATGAACACACACTTATCAGTAGCGACAGCATCTCATGATTTTTCAGGGTCACCCACCAATCTAAGGATGTTTTTTTGGGGGCTGTGAACACGTGCTGAAATTACACCACATATTCTTGCTCAGTTCGTCACTCCAAGGTGTGTGGTGGGTGTTTAAATTGAGCGGAGTAGCCAATGAGAGAAGGTGGGCTTCGGATACAGGAAATGGTGTAATTCCATTTTCCGTCACTGGGGGCTTCAGTTATTCAGTATGTGTGTTGAAGCTACAGAATATGGATCAACGAGGCTTTTGAAACTGCCCAGGCTGAGAAGATGAGCAGCCAGTTGGCCTCTCTGCCACCTCTGCACGTGCCCAAGCTGCCCGCCCCTGTCGGGTCTCAGCCCGCCGCACACTCTAGCGCCCTCTACCGCAAGACTGACCAGCTCCTGGAGACGCTGCTGAAGATGAGCGCAGGTGTGAGGGTGGTGGATGTTACGGGCAAGTCACTGGGTAAGAGCACCAATCAGAGGGTACCATAAAATAAACGTGGATACTTATCAGTTAAAAAAAAATCTATAATATCGTGTCTGTTTTGAGGTGTGCAGCTCTATCAGGCTGATCTGCTGTCTCCGATTTAATTTCCTGCTAATGGAGGTAATCTCTGAAATGATCTTAACTGCCCCGGAATCGAAGCATGATATTGCTCCTGGACAGTGTACAGCGCCATAAGCCCTGCAACCTCACAGTCAGGCTGCCTGGTTCTTTACGGTTCTTTCTCAAAACTGTTGTCACCTCCTTTGCTGGGAGCTGTAGTACTGCCAGTAGCCTGCAGGGGGGGCATAGGCTGGGGTTCAGCTTGGTGACTGTGTCTTCCCGTGTCGCAGCGAGCCCCAGCGCACAACTCCTAGAGCAGACGGCCCGCCTGCGGTCCCTCAGCGAGGTCCTGGACAGACTCAAGGTAGCCCTCCGCAGGCCGGGGTGGGGCTTTGCTACTTGTGGCCTCCAGCCTGTCGCAGAAAGGGGCCCCTGGCCCAGTTTCTGGCAGACTTCCGGGCTCGGGCAGGGAGAGTGTGCTAGTGCAGTGCAGAGGTCCTGCTGTAAATGCCCCCCATTTCCTGTCAGACGTGTCATGTCAGGTTAGTAACTGGCCCGCCCCCTTCACAGGACGAGGTGTCTGAGCACGTGGTGAGCCAGCGGCCCGGGGCCCGTGCCCCCTCCAGCTTCGCCACTTTCCCCTCCTCCTCCTTTGTCAAGGTGAGCCGCCATCTTTAACTGATTCTGACAGTGTGGCGGATGACTGTAGGGCCCGTGTGTTCCGACAAAGTGAAACTGACTTGCCATGTCGGCACCCCGTCAGAAGGTGGCGCTCTAGGCTGCCTATTGCCTGTGGTGCTGATCCAGTTTGGGGCTCGTTCTATATGCACTGATCTTGCAAAGGACTTATTATTTAACCTGGAACCAATCGGTGCTCTGGGAGGGTCAAACCCAACAGCCCGTGACATCGCTGCCCTGCGAAGTTGTATTTCAAGCCCAAGATAATTGACTGGTTCTGCTGTTATCCGGCTCTGGGGGGGTGTTTCCATATTCTGGCAGTAGATGTGCAGCCCCCCCCAAACGCCGCCAAGCCAGCCGCTATCGCCATTCACGTTGGCCAGCACCGCTTTTAAAAACGCGCTCTGTGTTTGGTTTCATATGAGGCTACAGGCAGAGGGAGCCGGTTCTGTGCGTCAGGTGAGGGTCGTGGGGGGAAATGTCACCCTGAAGTCCTGAATGATGCTGTGTCTTCAGTATGAATTCATGGGTTATTAATGTCCTGTTTAAGAAAATGCCTACAGACTGCAGACCAGCTTAACTGCATTCCGGTGTTTTTTTTTTTTTGCCCCTCCCCCTTTTCCAGGCGTCTGAGGAGCGAAAGGGTGAGACAGTGCTGGTGGGGAAGGTGCTCATTCCCTGTGCCCGCGGGCAGGAGCGGGTGCACCGGCTGGTTCTGCCGCAACAGCATCTGCACACGGTCCACCGTCTCCTCATGACCTAGGGTGCCCCTCTCCAGCTCAGTCCACTCCTCCATAGGGGGGGAAGGACTCTGGAAATCGTAACACAACTGGAATCTCTCGATAAATGGGCTAATTTTAAGATTTCTCAGGAAACTGTACTTTTCTGTCTAGGAATTGTACTTAAATACCAAAATGTTTGCAAGTATTCTGTTTGCCCCTAGGTTTAAATAACATTGTGGAAGGTTACCAGTTTGGGTTTTGTTTAAAAAACAAAAAAAATGTTTGTATGTTTGTACAGGGTACTACAATCTGTTTCTGCTTGATAAATAGAATAAAACAGGTCAGCAAATTACCCACATTGGCATCAATCACTGGCATTTGGCTGTGCATTTTTGCAGCAATGGATTGTAGGCTACAAAAAACCCAAAAAGCTTGGCAGAGCTGAATAGGAGGCTCCAAGGCTGCAGCTGTGAGGATGAGGATGTTAAATGGCCACTTGCTGTCCCCAGAGATGTACGGTCCACTCATTTTTACATACTTCTAAATTTCCTGGTAAATCTCAATATAATTATTAGGTTTGTGGGTTATGTTGTCGCAGAGAGCTTATGTTAACCAATGCCATGCTTTTTCAGGGACCTTCACTTTGCTGTCGTTTTTTATTATATTTTAGAATTTAATTGCTGTTGCTTAAATTAGCCGTTTGAAAAACCCTAAATCAGACATTCCAGAACACCGTAAAAAGGTGCTATTTGATTCGTTGTTGACTGTGGAAGACTTTTTTCAAAATCCTTTAAAGCTGGGGGGGGGGGGGGGGGGTCTTTTCCTGAATTCCACCAAACAGCAGAGGCATTTTTTCTGGCAAAGGCGACGTATTATTAACGGGAGTGTGGCGCCCAATTGCTGTGCTAACCGAGCAGCCTTTAGTACTGTAAGTGTCTGATCAATAAAGCTTTATCACCGTGGAAACCCAGTGTTTGACTTTATTGATATGTTGTGAGGTTTGAAATGGGCACCGTTGGAGGGAAAATTGGAGCATTTTTCACACTGTAGATTTTGTCTAAGGGGGGGCACTAGCTGTCTGCTGAGGCATACCCCCCAAGCCCCCACATCGGCCTCACCCCTGCTCACATAGGCCTGAATTAAACCAATTTCATACTTCAGAATAGGATCATGACTAATATATGGGTTTTCTACAACATCCGGCTTAAATGGAATCAGTGAATACATAGTCAGTCTTCCGGTGTTAACACCAGGCCAGGTGATAAGACAATGGGGCTGATTTTTAGTATCAAGTCCAGTTTTGCCACCGACACCAAAAGCTGGAACATCAAACTGGGTTTTAGTCTTACTTTCAAAAGCACATGGTGATGGACTTTTTCCTGTGTGCGGAAATCGATTGAGCAGCCCTGGACACAGATGTGCCTGGAAAAAGCATTACAGTTTTTCTGAATTGCTAAAACACATTTCCTAAAATCTCATCTCTTTGTCTCAAAACACTAAACACAAACTCAAAATTCAAGCTACACTCACAAAACCTCCGACTTGTCTTGCAAAACCAAACATTTGACCCAAAACTATTTTAACTTTACTCAAAATCAAGCACTACTGTCAAAAACCACACAAAACCAG
>JABFEA020000050.1:11730144-11743249 GCA_019775915.2 Cyphomyrus plagiostoma
TTTGTGTTAATCGGGTGGTGGGTGGTGGGGGGGTGAGGGGGTGGGGGCGTCTGGCGGCCGACACGGATTCATAATTAGGATGAGAGGGAGGAGCGCGGCGCAGCCTCTAGCTGGCGGGAGGGTGTTCGGACCCGTTTGGGCCGTTTCCTGGCGCCAGTGGAGCAGAGCGGACACTCTAACCGGACACATGTCCTTCATGAGCTCATGAGCACCTTGGGTCCGCGGGTCACCAGCCTGTTTTATTCGTACCACATGGGTCGTCTGTGTCGCACCAGCCTGCTTTTGTGCTGACGTATGGAAGCTGACATACAGGAGCACTTCTTCCTGGTGACGCTCCCAGCAGGACCTGGGATAGCAACAGCACCTAGTGACTATCAGCCCTGGTCTCCAGGTGCTGACTGAGACCCTCCTCTCGTTCTACAGTGAAAACTTGCTTTATTTGCCAGCTGTATAGGTACACTGGCATGCTTATTTTAACATATCCCATGATGCTGTCCTTTGAGACACACACACATATACACACACACATTCACAAAGAATGAAGCTTGGGGTGCAGGGATTCAAACAAGCCACCTTCTGATCATAGACCCAGTGGTTAAACCGGCTGAGTTACACACTTGCTGGGTGTTGAAGTAAAGGATGGACAAACATATTAATTTGAGATTAAATCCATTGCCTTTGATGGATTCTACATATCTTCACTTTTATCTTGTATCTCAAGGTCCAAACAACCGGATCTATGAAGGATTTTCATCAGAACACTGTAACTTTACCCTCACTTTGAAAAAACTTTTCTAAAGCCATAGCTGACTCCTGAGATATGCCATCAAAGGCAGGTGTAAATTCTGGATTGATTGCTGTCTGTATGTCTTGCGTGTCTGGTGAGTGGTTTGAATAGCACAATTGCCCTGGAATAGTTTTGGCCAGACATGAATACATTAAAATTGATTTGATTGCCTGTGAAGAGTTCTTCTGTGTTTGTGCGTGTATCAATTGAAAGGGATCTTAACTTTGTTTTATAGGGTGATATTGATTTTGGTATGAGCCATTTAACAGGAGATGAGGCTGAAATCCTGTGAGATATAAGACAAAAGATCTGTCACAAATGCAGTGACGTTAAGTTGATGTCTCAGCTTGATGAGAGATTTTTTTCTAGCCCAGTAACCAAGGCTGTCAATTCTCTTCCTATTGATTTTCCCAGCAACCATTGCACTTTACATCATGGATGTATTATGTAACTCACTGGAGCCGCTGGAGTTTTGTGTTTGTTTGTCATCTATAGTGACACATGACTCGTCTTTCAGTATGGGGCAGCTGGTACTGATTGCTCATGTTATACCGGACTTCCTGTGAGCTCAGACCCCAAATGGTTTACCTTTGTACCGTTAAAATGAATACAGTGAGCTAGTGTCTGAGGTTGTGTTCTTGTTGCATCACTGCTCTGTCAGCTCTTGAAGGCAGATCTGAGTTTTGCTTCCTTCTTCAAAGGCATCGATGTCTTTAGGGTTTCAGTGGAGGCTGTGAATTCGGGCCTTTTAGCGTCATGTCTACCAATGTGATGCGCGTGCAGGCTGGCCGCTGGCATCAGCGCTGGCATCCAGGCGCCGTCGCACACCAGCACCAGCCCCGCCTCCTTTTTCATCAAAAAAATAAATAAATGCGTCAGAAGCTACAGCTCTTCAGCTTAAAAATAGAGGCTCCCTCACATCTGCCGACTGGCAGCTGGGGGCTGAGTCCCGCCCAACGGCAGAAACACGCCATCATGGCGGCAGAGAGCCGGGGAGAGTGAGAATGTCATCTGTAGCCTCTCTGTGGCTCTCACTCTTGCAGCTGTCTCTGTCCATCTTGTTCGTTCTTCCCTCCCTTGATATTCTTGCCAATCCATGGCTTTTTCTTCAGTCATTCGTTTTCCTCTCCTTCGCGTTGCTCTCATTCTCTCCTCTGTCTGTTATTTCACTCTTCTTTTGCTCTGACTCCCATTCTTTTGTATCTCAGTCGCCTTGCTTTATCGCTCTCTCTGTCGCCCTGCCTTATCCCCCTCTATGTCGCCCTGCCTTATCGCTCTCTCTGTCGCCCTGCCTTATCCCCCTCCCTGTCGCCCTGCCTTATCGCTCTCTGTCGCCCTGCCTTATCGCTCTCTCTGTTGCCAGCTCCTTCTCCCCTTCTCGGGTTTTCCTCTCCTCTCTGCGATTCCTCCCCCATTCTTTTCTCTTTACTCCCCATGATGGAAGCTCCAGGTGGACCAGAGAGTCGAGCTTGATGGAAATGTTTATCCAGAGCAGGGCAGCTCGTTCGAAGGTCGTCTTTGACATTATAAGCAGATAAGCAATGGTGCTGCTGTTGTTTATGTGTTTGGCTCTGCAGGTTAGGACACTGTGCCTCAGATCAGAAGGTCACTGGCTCAAATCCCAGAGTCAGCTGGGTGATGTTGCCATCGGGTCCTCGGGTGAGGCTCTTAACCCCCAGGGACTGTCTGATCCTGCTTTCTCAACAACATGCATCACTTTGCATAGTAGCTTTTGCTAAATAAATCAGATGTAAAAGGACAAGACAAACCTGTGTCTTGTAAATAAGCGACAGTTTTTTGCATAATATTTTTATTTATGTGCAGTTACATATCCGTTTTGGAGGTTCTCTGATGCCCTGTGATATTAAAACCCTGCTCTAAATAGCTGTTCATTACATAATATGCCTAATAGTTATATATTAATCCCATGCAGGGTATGAGGGCCATGAATCATTCCCCTGGCCCTCTTTATGGAATTTGCATGTGCTTTCTCTGGATAGTCCCTTTTCCTTCCACAGCTCATGTTTATTTGGTAGGTTGACACTGTGTGTGCAGATTGCCGTCGTGTGATGATGTGATTGTGTATGTGTGTGAATATGCGCTCCATCTTCTGCTTTGTGTCTTGTGCTTCTTGAGAGAGACTTCAGCCCCCTGTGACCCTCTAAAGTAGAAAATGGATGGATGGATGGATAGATTTCAAATAGGAAATATCCTGCCTTTTTTCTTCTTTCCCCAGTCTGTTCTGTTCAGTAACCCGACCTTACACTCTGTGACCTTAATAACTTAACAAGAAGCAGAGAGCAAAACATCTGTTCGGTTCATTCCCAGCATGCACGAGGTAACCGTGTGAGTCATCAGCCAATAGGGGCAGCTTGTTCCAGTGGAGTGGAGAGTCACATGTGCGTACATGTAAATGAAACTGCATGGACGGGTAGGTGACACTGATGTGGGTAGCAGCCCTCTTAGGGCTGAGTAATGAAATTTACAGAATTTTCTGAGTCCCTTTGGGGTCAGGAAAATATCCATCCATCCATCCATCCATCCATCCATCTATCTAATCTAACATCTGATGGCATATCGTTCAGCGAGGTTCAAAGACCAGTGGTGCTGTGGTCCTGATGCCGTCCATCTTATGGGTTTAAAATTTGGACTGAAACAGTCTCAGATCTCCATCCATCTCTGTTTTATTCCATTGAAATCCTTCAAAAACACCAACAAGACCTCTGCCAACTCAGTTGGCACTTTTTGCCTTTTCCTCAGGTCCCTGGGCCACCCGGATGGATGCTTCGTCTTTTGACTCGTTAACTTTCAGCACTACGCTCGGCACCTGGCCCCGAATCGTGAAAAAATCTCTTCACGTATTTTACGGAAATGTTACTGTTGAAAGGTTTACAGGAGCAACCAGGAGATAACAGGAGGAACACAGCGAGGAGCCTTTAAATCTCTCTACGTTAAATATAAGTGTCTCTCTACGTCTGCTGTTATACACCTTGCAGTTGTCCCTCCTTTTAAGGCACCATAATTATGTTTGTAATTCAGCTAGTGAAGGGTCTGACATTTTGATTTCTAATTTGCTTTCTGATATGGTTGCTTTTGTATTTTAATTCCAAGATATATTTATATTTGATATAAATATGAAATAGTTCCCTGCCCTTCCCTGAGCAGACAGACACGGTCCAGCCAGCTCCACCCCATGTTTTTACTGATGGCTGTACTTCTGGATCGGATGTGCTTGACTAGGAGGGCGGGGCCAGTGGTGGGGCGAGGTGGAGCAGCATGAACCTTCTTGTCCACCAGCTATCAGGCCGAGCCTGTACGGCCCATTAACCTTAGCGTTAGCCTCGCTGCTATTAATGGACATCTGGGAGCTCAGGGTGTACCGCAAAGAGCCCTGCTGAATAAAGTATGACTGATAGCATAACCCTGAGTTAAACTAATATTAATACCACGGTGCTGTTGAATTCTTGAATCTGATTGGTCAAAAGGGCGTCAATTCATTTTCAGTGACTACACGTATAGTGCCAGTCAGGCGAGTCACAGAAGTAAATCAATGTGTGTTTAATTCCAGCTCACACTGCTTAAAATTCCTGGCATAGAATGCAATTAAAAATTAAGGGAAATGAAGCGGAAATGTTTAATTATTGACCAAAAGAAAGTAGCTCTACTAATAAATGTATTTTTGGCATGAAAATAATGCCTTTAACTACAAATGTGAGTTAAATTTGTCTGCTGTACATGGGGTGCATGCTGTGCATGGCTTGCTGTGCATTAACCCTTAGGTTTGCAGCCCAGTAGGTCCGGAGATGACAGGGATGTGCAGCGTGTGGTTGGTGGCTCACGCTTTGGTGCCGATGATGTGTGCACAGGGGGTGGGTTTTCAGATGATACTTGTTTCATTGCACTTTTAGGATTATAACTAAATTTTCAGCTGGTATTCAGTTTTGGAATCTGGGCTGTTGGCAAATTTGTTTTTTTTTTGGTTTAGATTTCATACATCTTATTATAATGTCGGTTTGTTCCATCTTTGTATCTAGGTCACATGTGTTTAGTGATGGTTTTGGGAGAGTCATAGTGATACAGCGAACAGCATTTTATTCAAAGCAACAAACATTTTGAGAGAGTAGGGTCAGAGCATTGCTCAAGGGCCCACTGGTGACATCACTCTGCCAACCATGGGATTTGACCCAACAACTTTCTGATCACAGACAAATGTTTAACTGCTGAGCCATACACCAGCCCATATGTTTGCTCAACTAGAGGCTTGAACCCACATCCATTGGCACATGAGTAATTGATCCCTAAGCAGTGGAGCTGTCCTGCTAATGGTGTTGGTTATCTTGAAGTTTCAGGGTCCTGGGTTTCATACAGTCTATGCTTGTCTTTCCTCTGCCTGTTATTTCATGTGCTCCACCTCCCCTCTCATCTTGTTTAAAGATGCAGTGCAGGTACACTGGAATGCTTTCCTAGGCCCGACCCCATCTTGCTCACCATACCTCATGGGTCACGTTGCAGGGTCAGCCAACATGCGGAATCCCTGGAAATGGATGTTATGGGCCTTTGTCAAGGGCCCACAGACATGTGACTGTTCAGCAAAGGCCAAGACTTGAGCTGGTGACCTTCTGATCACTGGGACAAAGACTTAGCCCACTGAGCCATTCACTGCTGCCTGCCTTAAGCAGTGTGCTTCCAGGGATAAGCTCAAGGCTGCCCCCCACTGGATAAGTGGCTATGGATGCTATGACTATCTATTCTGCCTGTGCTGGATCAGGCCCATCTGCTGGTACAAACAAAGGTGCTTTTGTTTAGTTGTGGTACAAACACTCACTTAAATCCATTTCTCAAGGTAAAGGCTCTGTTTTATGTGTTTGGGTTGGATGTTTTGAATAGAGAGAACTGAGGACCTTGTAGCCATGGTGATGAGCCAAGTCTTCACTGCTGAATCACCGTCTTACCATCTGCCCCTCCCCCGAAAGTCGTTGCCACGGTAAACGTTGATGCGGCGCCCGTGACATTGCAGTCACGTGTCAATGTAAATTTGAATCTCGGTGCGTCCAACTTCAAAAGCTGCTACTGCCATATGCCGCGGGCCCTTACAGTCAACACAGTGAGACGCCAGCTAGCATTAAAACAGGAAAAACAGCAGAACTGCAGGGAGCAAACGTCTCTAACGGCAGCTTGATAAAACGGAGCGGAGAGGGAGCTGAGAGGGGAATCCATTTCTCCTGTTGGGGTTGACATGTCCAGATCGTGGTCCAGGGGACTGGAGTGTCAGGACCATCCGTCTTCTCTGTCCTCACAAATCCACACTACTTACAATAATCATTTCTTTGCTTAGCACAACTGCGTAGAGGCGCCCACTGAGTAAACACATCGTTTTATCAATATAAAGGTCTTTTTTGTCACTTCCGTTCTGGTCCTGTTATACTTGCCGTTGATGTGCTCTGTCCTGGGGGGGGCACGGGGGGCACAGGGCTGGGAGTTTCTGCTTTTTGGAGGCGAGGAAGCGATGTTGGATACCCTGGAGATGATATAGTGAAATTTGAATAATAATAATTGATGCTTTATTGATCCCCTTGGGGAAATTGTCTTTACGCCTCCCTCAACTTGTTCTTTGTAGAGTAAACTGTCCGCAAAGGGCAACCACCCGTAGCAGTACCCAGGGGTCTTGCTCAAAGCAAGGCCCACAGATGTGCTGTGGCTGGGTTTGAATCAGCAACCTTCTGATTACAGGCACACAAGCTTAGTCCACTGAGCCAGACACTACTATAAGAAGACTGTCGTAATCGAGGGGTTAGTGAATGCAGTAATTAAGTGCGAAACTATAATGTTTTATAGTTCTATCAGTGCCACAGTCTGGGGAAGAAGCATATTATACAAAGCCTCACGCTAACACATTGCAATTAGCATTCCTGTGTGTAGACTAACGGACCTTCTGCTGGTTCTGCATGCCTGACTAATAACACCTTCAGAAATACCAAGCTAACAAGGTCCGTGTTCTGTTGTTCCCAGGCTTGCTGCTGGTGCTGACCACAAGAGCCAGGTCTGAAACAGCAGTCGCTGACCGTGGTCCTGAAGCCACTGGCTGCTGACCGGGAGGACCAGCACCAGACCTGTATGCTTTTGAAGCATCGCTAGGACAAGGCCGGGCGCAGTTTCTAAGGGGCACCACCAGAGGTCAGGCTTTGTTTACCCTTGTCTTTCGACATGGATGACGGCTACAGGGACAGAACCGCCTTCATACGGGGCGCCAAGGACATCGCCAAGGAGGTGAAGCGGCAGGCAGCGAAGAAGGTTGGGCGAGGAATGGACAGAATGTCGGACGAGTACTCCAAGCGCTCCTACACGCGCTTTCAGGAGGATGACGACGATGAGTACCCAGTGCAGGGCCAGGACGGGGGCTACTACCGAAGTGACAGCCGGGCCAACGATGACGAGGCTGCCCATAGCGACTCCACTGAGGGCCACGATGAGGATGACGAGATTTACGAGGGCGAGTACCAGGGCATCCCGCGGGCAGACTCGGGCAAAGAGGACGGCCAACTGGGCGGGTCCGGGGTGCCGGCGGGCGCTCAGTTCCGGGACTTTGGCGAGACGGCGGGCGAGCGCCGGAAGGATCAGGAAGAACTGGCGCAGCAGTACGAGAGCATCCTGCAGGAGTGCGGCCACGGCCGCTTCCAGTGGACCCTCTACTTCGTCCTGGGTCTGGCACTCATGGCCGACGGCGTGGAGATCTTCGTCGTGGGCTTTGTGCTGCCGAGCGCTGAAAAGGACATGTGCCTGTCCGAACCCAACAAGGGCATGCTGGGTAAGAAGCCCTTTGCCGCCGTTTGTCCACTTCTTCAGAGGAAAGCGGTCTGTCCTTGGTACTAAGGGAAGTTCCCTTAATTCAAAGAAAATGCTTTCCAACCCAGAAACACAAAACAGATACGCAGTGTTCACCATGGCTGATAAAACAGAGCTGGTGCAACAATTTCCTTTTAAACTCACACTAATAGCACTCACAAGCCACAAAAGCACAATCAGGGTTTACTGTCTTAGAAATGCAGATTAAGCTTGTGCATTATGAAGAGAAGTTAAGATGCTGTAGTCAGTTATACACTCTTGTGTGATGTGCAGGGATCCCCTGTGATGTCCAGGGATTCTTTGTGATGTGCAGGGATTTTTTTGTGATGTGCAGGGATTCTTTGTGATGTGCAGGGATCCCGTGTGATGTGCAGGGACCCTGTGTGATGTGCAAGGACACTCTAGTTGTACCCAAAAGCTTAATGTCTGTCCATCAGCAGACACATCCAAGAACATACCTACTTCTACATTGTCAGGTGATTGTTTAAATCTGACAGAATGCCTGGAAACTTAGTGGGGGGGGGTGGCGTTAAACAGGTGCACACAGTGGGCTTTATCGACAGCCCTAAGCCTACAAACACGGTGTGCCACGCCCCGAGCGAGAAAATGGTTTGACCCACTCCAGCAGTGATGTACTAACACGGACATGAATCACTGATAAAAGGCACTAAACAGCCCATCGACATATTGACAGCGTGATGGAAGTGTTGGTCGTACAGTCACACGATAACATGCAGGGGTGTTAGTGCTCATGTTCTGGTGCAGCTTTCTCAGGGTGAAATAGAGCTTGTGGCAGGAGACTTAAATAATTACCCCCTTTGTATTGCAACGTGGGGGGGTCCGTGGGGTTTACAACCCCTCTAATAGCATGGAGATCTGTGCTTATATCATAATCTTTATCGTTTGATAGCAGAATGAGCGAATATTAAGCCTCTGAGTCATTGTACGTGGCACATTGTGTTTGAATTCTGCCTTATAATCTCTGTAATGTGACTAGCATGAAATGAACAGATTTTTAAATTGACCATTAAATATAGTGGAATTATTTGTTAACACCTTGTGGATCCATTAGTGAACAGAGTTGAAAATTTACAATAATCAGCAATAAAATATATAAATTATGATTGTAAATATTGAGTAATATTACTGGTTTATTCCTATGCCTAAATATAAATCATTTTGATATCAGAACTAAAATAACTATAAATTAATATGGATTAGGGATTTTTTGTGCGTTATCAGTGCATATTGTGCCTTTCAATTATTTCATAAATATTTAATGATTCCAAAATATGTATCATTTCGGTGATAAACAACACAAATGACTCATTTGTATTTAAGACTGTTTTTGTATGTGTGTGCATGCTCACTTGTGTGTGTTGTGTGGGTGTGTAGGTGTGCGTCTGTGTGCCTGTGTCTCTACCCCAATCTCTCCCCCGCAAGGCTGTTTGTCAGTGATGTCAGAGGCCCCATTATACAACACAGCCAGAGTGCCCCGCACCCGCCCAGGTTGTCACACGCTTCTGGGTCCTAGTGCATACCACCAGCCGTGTTACAGGAGGGTACTCCACATCAGCAGGGCCGGTAAAGCTTATTCTCCCAAGTTAGAAGCCAACACCATCACAGCAATAGTACCGGGACTAAAACAGAACAAATGCCTGACCAGTAAACAAATTTCAGGCGAATACCGTTGTACACTCTCTCGCTTGGGTTTAGTGTAACAATATGCTGAACATTTCCATGTTTGTGTTATTTCCATTTCATGGTGTTCGGACAGCGGAGCGTGTGGAAGAAATGGAGATGGGGAGGAAAATAACACAAACATTAAAAATTAGGGGAAACTGAAAAGAAAACAGCAAATGACTCCTTTTCTGTCAGATGGATGAATCCGGTAATATAGTCACAGTTACACTTGAGAGGATGTTTTTTCAAATGTGCATGCATGTAGGTTCTTTTTGTGCGTCCTCAGTATGACGTTGGCTGTGAAATGCGCAATGAGGAGCTCGAGTGAGTCAGTAACAGCACCTTGCTGGCCGGGCTGCACTCTGCTGGCCCGGTGCTGACCTCTGCTGGACGCTTTGACCTTGAACCAGACGCGGGCCTCGGTTCACTTTGGCGCCACAGCTGTGTGTGAAGCGAGCTGGACGTTATTTGCGGAGGGATTAGTTCAGCTGCGGGGGCCCCGAGGATGTTAGCTGGAGAACAACTGGAAGGAGTGAGAAATCTGTGTATAGAAGGGATGTGTGTGTGTGATGGGAAAGCGTGAAAATGGCAGGAAAATGAAAGAGGACCGTGCCTCAGTATGGGGGGAGACAGTATCTTTTGCACTGTGTCTGTGAGATGGTGACCGATGTGTAAGTACAACAGATAATATCGATATAGCATTAAATAAATCAATACGATATCTGGTAGGTTCAAATCTCAATAGCTCACTGCTTCTCCAAAGTGATTCGATAAATGCCTTCAGGCGTTTGTGTCCATTTGTGGTGCGGGGTGCCCCAGCAGGACTGCGGGATGACACGCACCTGCTGGTGGAGAAGGAGACAGCCATTGGCTGAGTGTTTGGGGGCAGGGTGTGGCAGCTCCATGTGATTGGCTGCTTGGTTATTGCTTTGTTCTGATCTTGGATGGGGTGGGGTTTGGTTAGAGGGGCTGGCTATGGGAGACCGGTGCTTTTCCAGCACTCAGAGGATGCGTCTGGCCCCTTAGCCGTGTGTCTCGGATTCCAGCGATCTGATTCACCATGATGAGCTTGACAACAAATCGTCTTGTGCCTTGCAGTATCACTCTATATTTCTTCCTTACTCATAGATCAGTAGCATAAATTAATTTTAGTACTCGTACAGGATACTGATCAGTGGCAGGAAGCTCTTGTTTGCTTTTGTATGCACTGTGGAGTCTTAGGGTGAAAAGCCAAATTGCAGGAATCCTCCAAGCAGCTCAGATGGAGTAATTCTGGAGTAATTCTGCTCCTTCAGCTATCACACCATCGTGGTGGGGTAACTGTGTGCATCTCCAACCAGACTGTGGGGCTGAGGAGGCGGACATGGTTAAGGGGAGGCTGGCTGGTGCAGCACCCCTCCCCCGCTCCACCATGTTTGCACAACCCTGCACTGTTTGGGGCTCTGTAAAGCTGCCAAGGCCAATACACATGAGCGTTTTTCACAATACACAATAAATCTGTGGTTGTGCGTAGTGTCTTTTCATGAAAAGCCTTTTGATGGGTAATATGCATCATGCTCCTATTTTATCCCCTGCATCAGTGTCCCCATTTTGTTTGCACTGTAGTACTCTCAAGAGTACTTGAGAATAATACGGCAGTATTTGTTCCATAAACACAATGCTCGAATGGCGTGGTTAGGGCAGATGTATTTGACATGATTGGAATACACAGGTTATGCAAAGTGCACTCAGGCTCACTGCTGCTGGTGCATCTGAGGTTCTCTGCAGAGGATGTAGATTGATTCAGGTTGTGCTCTCTGGATCCTGCTGAACAAACAGGGTGACGAGCTGACGAGCTGTACTACACATCGGTGGTGCTTGGCAACAAATACAGAATAATATTTGTCTTGTCCAGAAGGGGGAGCCCCTGGCTGCCTACATTTGCTGTTTTGAAATGGGAAGGATTAATGGAGATGGAGCCTTCTTACTGTAAGACAGTGAGTTTTATAGTGACTGTTAGGGAGGCCATCAGGGTTACAGGGATGACACTGAGCTCACAGGGAATATTTATCACCATACTGTGGGTAGCAGTATCTCACCATGGGGGTAAACTCTCAAACTATCATCCTCCGTCTGGGAGATGTGGTTCGACACACAGTTGTTCCTCGTCCGGCATGCTGCAGAAACGCTGAATGCGGGACCCGTGACACGGGTTGCACTTCTGTCAGTCAGCCTGTAGGTGGCACTACAGAAGTTTCACATTCATATCATAGCCCATCCGCTGTGTGGTCTGTAAGCACACGGTGCCTTATCTCTCCACAGCTCCACGGAGTTAAGCTGAACACAGACATCACTTTAAACTCGTTGAACCTGAACAGCACTCATAATGACCTACATGAATATAGCTTAATTGGATGTGAGAACTTTACTGCATGTGTCTTTTTAAGCCATAAAATCCTGCCTAGAAACAGTGCCTCTCCTGCACCCCCCCCTTATCTTGCACCTACTGCGCGTGATCAACGCCGCTGGAAGCTGGGAGCGGCTGTAAAGTTTCACCTCCGCTTCCTGTCGCCACATGGCTCACGCCTCAGATCATACCGGGTCGACGTGTTGGTGGGCACCAGGTGGGCACCAGGTGGGCTTGGTTGGCAGCAGCTGGTGTGTGCCCCCTGCAGCCGCCACCCCCACATCGCTTGGTTGTACAAGGTTTCATGCCACGCTACGGAAAATAGCTGCGGGTTCAGGGCTTTGCCCACTGCCGCCGTTGCATGTTCTGAACTCGCTAGCTGCATTTCGTCACTGTCCCACAAAGTACTGCAGGCAGGGGGCGCTATAGAGGGAGAGAATCCCACTTCCGAGTTCATCCATGCTGCTGGGTACAGGAACTCTGTACAGTTTGCTGATCTTCCCATTGAGCAAGCAGCATTCCCCAGGAAGAGCAGAGCAGGCTGATCCAGCGACCGGCTTCCAGTTCCACTAATCATTCTGGTAACACTTTACTTAAGGCCATTTTAGTGACTTATAAACTTCATTCATAATGCATTACAATGCATTCATAAAGCATTACAAACATGGCTATAACAAAAAGGCATAGCACATTATAGCCATGTTTATTATGCACTATGAATGCTTTATAATGCATTATGAATGTCTTTGCAAATTACTAAGAACATGGCTGTAAGTAAAGTGTTACAACATTCATTTACATCGTTATCTACATGGTAGTAGGAGCCATCGCTGCCATACATTGTTATCCTCAGAATAATTCTACATTTAAGATGAAACGGAGAGCAGCATGGAAGCTCAGTCGGCAGCCATGCTGACTCACACCTCCTGGATTAGCGTTCCTGTCTTTGCTCTGTGTGTGTGTGACGTTTGGTTCTCCTCCTGCAGTTAGGCTAATTGGTGTCTCTAAATTACCTGTGGAGTGTGTGCAGGTATATGTCCTGCAGTGGGCTGGTATCTCATCCAGGGTGTACCCCAGCCATGTAGCCCCATACTGAAGATATCGCCCATCAACATCTCATATACTGGACATAGCCTCTTCAGTACAGGGTCACCAGGGGGCTGGTGTCTATTCCATACCTCAGAGGCCAGGACAATAACTGTAGATGGGATTCCAGTCCATCACAGGGCGGTGGCATCACGGGGCAGCGGGCGGCATCACGGGGCGGCGGGCAGCATCACGGGGCGGCGGCATCACAGGGCGGCGGCATCACGGGGCGGCGGCATCACAGGGCGGGCACACTTTGGCCAATTTAGTGATGCCCATTTGGCTACCACACAAGCATATCACCATTGTCTGATGAAAAC
>JABFEA020000050.1:11748935-11759624 GCA_019775915.2 Cyphomyrus plagiostoma
CTGGGCTGTCTAACAAGGTGCTCCCTGGGGGATGGTGAGTCCATAGCTGATGAGTGTTATTCAGTCTGGTGAGAAGTCAGCGTGTTTCCGTGCTCCAGGTGTGGAGTAACTTCCAGGCCTGCTTCGCCCCTGAGTACCGGCGCACCACCCTCATGATGATGGCTGTGTGGTTCACCATGTCCTTCAGGTGAGTAAGCAGCAGCTACCTCTGACTTCTACACGCTCTGTGCAATAACTGACCATAAACTTCAGTGCATTTTTTACTAAGCTCTAATATGATGCACATTATTGATTTAGTCAGTACTGGGCTTTACTGTTTGCCACAGTCAGTAGTAGTAGTGGTAATAATAATAATAATAATAATAATAAATCCTTTATTTGCCATTTGCACAAGTACAAATAAAGGTACATTTCTCTTCACCTGTTCCCTCTTGCTGTCCTTAGCTTTACAATGTTGTTGTAGTGCCTGGCAAAGCATAGCTTACAGTATAATTAATGATTAATGATCTCATAGTTTACATGGATAATACATCGTTACCCTATGAACTGACCTTTATTTCAAAGCCGCATTTCCCAGCCCGCTCCCCGGAGACCCACAGATGATCCACGTTTCTGTTCCTTCCCGACTCCCTGCCAGACCGTCCACGTTTTCGCTCCAAAACACGGACTGTCTCTGGGTCCCCGAGGAACGGACTGGGAAACACTGTGATAAAGGAAAGCCCTTTACACTGAGTTTCTGTCCCTCCAACCTGCAGTTACTACGGCCTGACGGTTTGGTTTCCGGACATGATCAAGTATCTGCAGAAGCAGGATTATGCCAGTCGCACCAAGGTCTTCACCAAGGAGCGTGTGGAGCATGTCACCTTCAATTTTACCCTGGAGAACCAGATCCACCGTAATGGCCGCTACTTCAATGACAAGTGTGTCCCTGCATTTGCCATAATACATAATGCAGATAATCTACATCACAGCACGTTCCTGCTCCTTGATAGAATGTGAAATGAAACCCCTCTGTTTCTGAGATGAAATTCGCTCCAGTTCTGACTCTCTTTGAAGGTTCATCAACATGAAGATGAAGTCCATGGTGTTTGAGGACTCTGCATTTGAGGAGTGTTACTTTGAGGACATCACATCAAGCAACACATTCTTCAAGAATTGCACCTTTATCTCCACTCTCTTTTACAACACAGGTGAGGACAACACATCTTGGGGAGGAATCGATTGTTGCATTTTTCTCTTTTTTGTAGAATGTCCTGAGTGAGTGACACACAGTGCTACCTCAGTACTCAAACTCATTAAAACTCAAACTTCTTAAAAGTGGAACCAACCAGTAAAAAAAAAAAAATGACGTAGAACTCTGAAAAATCTGAATCTCAGATAGCTTAAGATAACTTGCACACGCGAGGAAATAAGTCACGCGGCACGTCTCTCAGCGGAGACAAAGGGTAACGCTTCAGTCTCAGCCTCACATTCACTGTGATAGCATCGTTTGTTGGCAATAGTGCTTTTTTATTGAAAGTATCATGCAATACACTGTACTTTATATAATTTTGGTAGCCATTGCTCATCAAACAGTTACAGAATAACAAGTTTTACAATCTAAAAGTTTGCGATATACGAATAAATTAATGAATACAGAGTAATAATAAAAATAAACAATGGACCGTATGGCATTTTCTAGAGCTGGCACAGTGTTGGGGCATGGCTTGGGGTAGTGTTGGGGTACATTCTTTAGCGTTTTGGAAGCCATTAAAAAATTTTACGCCCAGCATTTATTTTCTTACTTTATACATTACTGCTTTGATAAGTGTGCTTAGATGTGTTTAGTGTATGCACTTCTTGTTTTATCCTGTTCATTTTGTGTTTAAATGCTAAAAGAAAAATATATTTAGGTGTAATTTTTTGGGGCCGGGAACCAATTAATTGGTTTTCCATTATTTCTTATGGGGAAAATTCGATCACAACTCGAACTTTTTAGGATTCAATCCGGAGTTCTGAACAGATTAAATTCAAGTTCTGAGGTACCACTGTACTAAATTAAGTTTAATCGTGATACAGCCTACTGCTGCTCCTTGTATTTTGAGTTTGTGTTATCTGTTACAGTTTTTCTGGACATCATCTGTAATCTTTAAGAACTGTTTCATGCTCTTATGCATAAACAGAGCACCTAGAGCTGTGGTTACAGAAAATACATATCAAATGGTTAACAAAATTAGGCTTGTGGCCAATGTTCGATACTTCAGGTCCAGAAACTACAAATCCAGACCAAGATTTTGTTTTTACCAACCAGCTGACTCTCTGATTGTGACTCTTTATATTCACCTGGTTGATAGAAACAAAATCTGGGTCTGGATTTGTAGTTTCTGAACAGGAAATGCCCAGCACTGCTTATGACAAATGGTGAAGGATTAGCTGCAGAAAATATATCAGAAGTAGCTGCTTAGGAAACACCTAGACATCATTTTCACAGCCAAAAAGTATGGCTGACGTGGATGGAAAAAGAACCCAGCTTTTAGTGTGAAGACACACGTTTACATCCTCTTCTCACGTTTTCTGCCCCGCCACCCAGATCTGTTCAAGTACAGGTTGATCAACAGCCGTCTGATAAACAGCACCTTCCTGCACAACAAGGAAGGATGCATCCTGGACTTCAGCGACGACAATAATGCCTACATGATCTACTTCGTCAGCTTCCTGGGAACACTCGCCGTCTTGCCCGGCAACATTGTGTCCGCCCTGCTAATGGACAAGATCGGACGTCTGAGGATGCTCGGTAGCCATTTTGTTGATTTTATTGATGTTGAAGTCAAGCTATGACTTAATAACCATGTAGTTTATCCTTAATCTAACCAGTTTACCAATCAAGTGAAAATATGACCACCACCTGCCTTTCTGATGTGCTCAGGCGAGTTCTGCTTTCAGAAAAATGTTCTGAGTGCAGAAGGAAAAATGACTGGTTCAAAGAGATAACCAGTCAGATTGTAGAAGAGGTGGGGTCAAGCAACTAGAGGAGGCGGGTCCAATCAATAAAATGCATCCTCTAGTTGCTTGGACCCACCTCCTCTACACTCTGATTGGTTATCTCTCTGATAATTTTTCCTTCTGCCCTCAGAACATTTTTGTGCAATTGAGCGTCTGATGTCAGTCATTGTGATATTAAAGCATCCATTCCTTTCTCATTTTCGGTTTTCTTCTCCTCCTCCTCTTCATCACTGCAGCGGGATCCAGCGTGATGTCATGTATCAGCTGTTTCTTCCTGTCGTTCGGCAGCAGCGAGTCGGCCATGATTGCTCTGCTCTGCCTATTTGGCGGTATCAGTATTGCCTCTTGGAATGCCTTGGATGTCCTGACGGTGGAGCTGTACCCTTCGGATAAACGGTAATCCCCTCTGCCCCATCAGTATCTTAGCATCTATTGGTGTCACTCACCATGACCCTGTATTGGATAAGCAGTTATAGGAGATGGATGGATGAATGGGTGATTTGTGTTTAAATAATGCTAATCTTTAATCACTAAAATGTTATTCCCTCCTTTATGCTGAGAACTGTCCCTCTCTGCAGCACTTTCACCGCTGCTGCATTAACCGTATTCCTTTTTCAGTACGGGAATGAATCTAGATTTTCATGCATTTCATGACAACATCTGCATGTATCGATAGGATAGCATGTTACAGCACCACCTGGTGGTGAGATGTAATATTTGCAAACATTTTCCTTTTCGTAATTTATGTCTAATGAAACAATTTGGATCAAATATCAAATGGAAGTAGTGTATAATTTCCTTAGAATCAATTATTTCAGCTACAGTTAACTAAAATTAGCATTATCCGATTCCATTCATAATGGTTTAATCATGATTTTGCAAAATGCAAAAACCTTTTATGCTGACACATAGCTGGTAGTTTTATTCTCAAAAGCAATATTTCCTAATCTGGTCCTCAGGGACCCACTGTTGGTTCATGTTTTTGCTCCCTCCCAGCTCCAAAATGTTGACTGTCTGGCAGGGAACTGGGAGGGAGCAAAAACATGGACCGGCTGTGGGTCCCTGAGGACCGGATTGGGAAACACTCCTCTGAAGTCATTTTTCCTTTTCTATAAGGGCTTCACATCCATTTTTAATAAGCTATATGAACTTGCTGACACATAATCATTCTTATCCCTGCAGAACAACAGCGTTTGGTTTCCTCAACGCCCTCTGCAAGCTGGCAGCCGTTCTGGGCATTAGCATCTTCACCTCCTTCGTGGGCATCACCAAAGCCGTGCCCATCCTGTTCGCCTCGGGGGCACTGGCCGCCGGCAGCTTCCTGGCCCTCAAGCTGCCTGAGACACGGGGCCAGGTGCTGCAGTAGGGTGCTGCCACCAGCAGAGGGAGGAGTGGAGCCAGAGCAGCCTCACTGTGACCTGAAGCCTCCCCAGCCCCATATCCCCAGGTGACTGCAGGGGGGCCACGTGTTGCAAGCCACACCTATAAACCACAGAACAACCGTCTCCATTATTCGAAAACCAGTGACAATCACTTTTCAGCTGCTTCGAGGTCGAGTATGTTTTCAAGGTTAAGAACCTTCTTAAAGTGCAAGTGAATGCTGTGCTCTGTGTTGAGCTGAAACATATGTTGTGTTTGGGTTAAACTGGAATATCCTCTCCCAGGAGTTGTCCAAACGTGTACAAAGCTTTTTCCTGGGTAATATTCCTTAAATGTTAAGGTTCTTAACTTTATTGTGTTGTCCCTATACTCAGAAAATATTCAATATTTGGCAGCATATCACTGTCCTGCCCGACAGTGAACTGTACATGACAGAGATAAATCCCCCCATTTTGTACAGCACAAAGCTTCACATTACTAGGCAAATCGTCTTCAGGAATTATCTACCCAACTAGAAAGTTGGAAACATGATTAGCATCCGTTCTTCAACATGAAGACATGAAGTTGTCCCTGGAACTATGGGGCAGGACTAGTGGCCTTAACTTTGAGCCATGCAAAATTTTCCCTTTCCTATTGAGTAAAGACACATTTTACTCAGAAAGCTACCACAAATACCACCACATAAACCACGGACTGCGGACAGCCAAGGTCACCCTCACACCTTCTTATGGGTATCTGAAATTTTTCCCATCAGGCTGAGGGACAGCCACGTTTTTGCATTTTAGATTACCTTAATCTGAAGGTACTGATGTCCATGGCAACTGGGTAAATCCTTTGATGGCCAAGCAAGCTGAACCAAGGCCCATTTTACCCCCCTTTACCAGTGAAAATGCAGAGATATTGTTTCTTACAATAATTAACTGCAGCTTAACTGCCATTAATAGATCTAGAACATTCCAGGTTTACTTTCTCGTGAGCAGGGTAGAGGGATGACAGCACTTTTCAGTTCAGCTGAAGCAGAAACAGATGAACTGGAATCTTATTCTTGGGTGGAACCACTTAAAATTAGTTTTTATTGAAAATTATAATGTTCTGCCAGTCAGTCTGTGTAGCACTCAGAAATGCTTAAAAAGCCAATGTCAGAGTGGATTTTGAGACTGGTGAAATTCACCCTTTATCTTAATGTGTGCTCCAGATCTCAGCATATTCTGCCTTCGTGGAATCGTGGCCTGCTGGTGGGGAAGATGAGCCTTACAGCATTCCAGTTTGAGCAAGTAGCTCACTGGCATTTTGGGCGACTTCCTAAAATTTGTCTGATGTCCTTGAAAATCGCTGAAGGACCTGGGGGTTGAATTACATTATTACATTCAGGACATTGACTTGCTTCAATAATACCCCCCCCCCCCATTTCGCCTGAGTGACTGGTTTTTGTTTTAGTGTTTTTCAAACCTCAAACAATCATACTTCCCATAACAAACCAAGGAAATGAGGAGTAAATAAAAACAGTTCAGTTCCTTTATGTCTCCATTATTGTCAAATGATTAATAATCAAGTGAAGCCTATAAATCAGTGTTTGCATCCCGGTGCTGGGAGGGAGCAAAAACATGAACCATCTGTGGGTCCCCAGGGATCGGGTTGGGAAACACTGCTATAAATAATCATTTTATTAAATAAAATTAATAACTACATGAATTCTTTTTAAAAATGGCAATTAAAGGGGTTTGTATGCAGGACTTAAAATTCAGAGACATGAGAAATAACCATGCCTTTGATACGAAGCAATGCCACAATACGATCTGCTAACCGTGGTCCAGCATGTGAGTTGATGTTGTTTTAGTTTTATCAGAGTGCATGTATATTGTACACATGCTAGGACTGAGGGGCTGATACTCATTAGGCTGTTTTAACTATAAGCCATCTCTTCTCTTCTCTTCACAGACCTTTGTCACCCTTCTTAACCCTGCCCACATTCTACATAACCATGCCTCATCATTTGTGGCCACACCCTTGTTATGCTTAGCCACACCTACTTTACATAGCCCCACCCCTAGTCTTTGAAGCCAAACCAAATGTGCTCCTTCTCTGTTTTGGTTATGTAGTTATCAGCAGCCTTAGGTGTGCGTGTTTTGATAGGAGATCAGTTGTCCATGGACGTGAGTGAGACTGTCGTCTTTCAAACCGTCCAAAGAAACTGGGCAAATGATTTAGAAAAGCACAACGTGGTCCAAACAGATATTACCAATGTAGGTTTCTTTTAAAAATAATTTATGATATATAAACGTAAATAAATGAAAACCTAAAAAGAGGTATTATTACTATTATTGTGGGGGAAAATGTTCTAGCTATTTCAAAAGAATATAAAGTAAAAGAGAGAATGAATAAACTTTCTGTTTCAGTTTATGTAAAACTGTAGCAAGACGATTAGTCTTAGATTTATATATGATATATGTATATATTTTGGTTTATTTATTGATGGTGGGTAAAATCACATTGTTTTAAAGCAAACAGATCTATTTTATTGATATGCAGTGTGTTTGTTATTGTTGTCTTTCATGTCTTCTGCCATGAATATGGAGACTGGAGTGTGTTCATATAAAGTATCTGTGGGCATATGACTGTGTGAGTCAGACTGTGTTTGGATATGCAGTCTGAGTATATTATTAAGTGTATTCTCATTTTTTAAATTTTTCTACCTATTTAACACCTGTGTATAATTGAAGTCCAGTTGTTGGTTGTTTTGTGATAAATGTTACTAAAGGGAGTGAAAGTGAGGAGAGTTTTCGGAGCCGCAGTGAGGAGAGTTTTCGAAGCCACAGGGAGGAGAGCTGGAATGCCTTTTATGCTCAGAAAGCTTAGATGGTCATTGTCTCCGGCCTCCTGACTCATCCTGATGCAGCTCCAGTTTATCTAAGGTCTGAATTACCCAGCATCCTGGGGCCAGTTCCACAAAACAGGGTTTCTTGCTTAGCTGGATAAGTTGTTGGATTTAAGGTAGTGTGGGGTAAATATAAGTGAACAAAGATAAAGTCCATTTAGCCCAGACTACCTTAAATCTGACAATTTATCCGGCTAAGCAAGAAATCCTGCTTCCTGAAACAGGCCCCAGATCCACACGTCTCTGCAGTTTTGTTAACATGGGGTTTTAACTGGTGCTGGAGTTATTTTTAACATTTAAATGATAGATTTTTTAGTTTTTTAGTTTTCTAAAGCATGTAAACATGGTTTGAAACTATCTACGGTTATTAGTGAAAATAACACTTTAGATTCCAGCAAACAAACAAACAAAATGCTTTTGTCTTTCAAACATATGATAGCGTTAGGCAGCAGACTCAAACACTTCATGCTGTGTCTTTATTTTTTTGGTTTGAAAGTTGTGGCTGGAAATATGTTTCTGTTTATTACTTTGATGTCCTTCTTTAGTAGGGGCTGGTGGTGGGTATAGCTGGCGTTTGGTGAATACCACAGGACACACAGGGATCCAAACCAACTCCTCATGTTTCTTCATTCTGCCTCCTGATCTGCCAGACGTTGGCTGGTTCCTTCAATGGTCTCCCCTTGGCTTCCTTGAGGAACGCTGACAGAGGATTATTTCAATTTAAAAAAAACAAACAAAAAAAAACAAAACAATTGACACATACATTTACACTGGCAGTTAACCATGACCACAGCAACATGACCGCTCCTGTGGTCCAGCATCTCCTGAGACAGCCAATGTCCAGACGGCTCACTTCACATGCTAGAGGCGAAAGCCCTACAGTTCCACCTTTTGAAACAGTAATTAGCACAGAGATAGAAAAGGCCAGAAACAAGACAGGGTTTTCACGCTATAAAGATGTCTTTATTTTAACCAGGGAACAGCAAACAACAACAGAACATTAGATTTGAACTCCAAGGTCTGAAATCTAAGGGTAACTTGTAAGCTCAGTAGGCAAAGCAGTGGAAAGGTAGCAGTGGACCAAAAAAAGCACTAAACAACTAATGTACTATGAGCACAATTCTACACAACCTGCCCGTTCATCGCCACAGAAGGTCTCTGTGACAGTATGCTGTGCTCATTGTAACATATTTGGCTTCCTGATTGGTGGATGTCAGAATGCCATGTTAGCGTTAGTCTTTCCAAGGCTCTGTTCTGCTCAGTCCATCCAACATTCAAACTAACTGTTCATCGTGTGGCTGTGCTGTCAACTGTCCACTTGGGGTGCAACTGTGCCCCCTCACACTACCACTGCCCCCCCAGCTGTAATGACAATCAGCATGTTTCACGTCTGCCATGTCTGTTGAAACCCTTTTTTTCTAACTTGGCTTCTCCTTTCTTGTTTTCCTCCTCTAGAATAAATGGCTCAGGAGCGAGTGAAATGCATTTTCTCTGAAACTAAAGGCGATAATATATTGGAACAGTATTGATGGTATTGGACTGGTCTAGAAGATAGAAGATAGGTCACTACAGCTCCTGCTTGTTGTTCTTAAACAATGTTAGAAATAGTGTTTGGTTTAGTCCAATTCATCAAACCCGTAGAGAGACCGATGTCTTCTTAAACTCGTAAAAATATTTTTTAGCAACCAGTTGAACACTTCATTATGATGTAACAAAGAATATAAAAGCATTTACTGTAATTTGTTTAGGTTCGTGGCACGGCCACCAAACCAGGCCAGCTGTGACCCCCCCCCCCCTTAAAAGCATATTGACTTTGGAAAAATGGATTAATATTGGCTGTCAGTTAGGAAGGATGCCTAGCATGCTTGTGGTCAGAAATGTCTGTCGTATATCGATCGTGTGTTTATTTGCTAAATCCTAATATGACGCATTGATCCGTTTCTCTGTCGTGCAACATCGATCCCCGTGTGATGCTTCGTAAACGATTTCTGCGGAGTGCTACAGCTTGGTTCTGTTACCATCCTCCTTCGTAAAACCTTTACGTAACGATAACTAAGGACTGTGGTTTCTTTTTTTTTTGTAATTCTGGGGGTGTGGTTTGACCGATTTTTCCATTCGGAGACTGGGGAACAACATTATGTGCAAGCTAATCGAAGCAATAATAGTTACAAGCGTTTCCGCTGCTCTGGCTCCACTGCGGGAGACCCCGCTGTGAAGTTCAGCACACAGCACACACCAGGCTACATGTGGATAAGGCCCATGTGTCCGGGTCCTTGCCAAGAGCCCCCAGTTCTGCCCTCAGCTCTTATCAGATATCGGTTCAATTTTGCCATTATTTCAACGTGAGTGGGATCTTAACATGTTATCATTGTACTGTGCTGTAGAAAATCGTAGGTGTTTGTAAGTGAATGTATAAATAAGTGGGAAAAAAAACTTTAAAAAGGCACAAAAAACAACGACCTAAATTACAGAACACTATTGTATGTTGTCTTTAATTTGTGTGTTTTGTAAAAGAGAGTTGGAAAAAAAGACCTGAATAAACATCAGTACCAAATACTACTGGATATGGCGAGTATTTTCCTGTAACGCTGTCGAGGTGCTGTATTACACTGTATGGGAGGTTCATGGTGCTGTATTACGCTGTGTGGGAGGTTCATTCCTGTCTTTTTGTTGTCCTTGTTTCGGCGGAGTTTAAAATTTTGGTGATTGACAGTCGATACTAAACTTAAACTTATAAGTGCTGTAATAAAAAAAACATAATGTAAACTGGTTTTGACTTTGTTTTGTCTCCACATTTACTATTTTGTTGTTATTCAGGGTGGAAGGCCTTATATCTCGATCTGGTCTTCTTCTTAAAAGAATGAAAACAAACTATAGGCCTAGCGTTAAATTAGTGCTAAAACTCGCACACATAAAAACCACGCGCGCGTATGTTCTGGAGAGCAGAAAATCCAGGCTCTTTATGCGCTCGCGTCTGCACAGCACTTGCTCGCTCGACAGGATGAATTTTGACACTTAGGAGGTTGGAACAGCTAATATCTCCGCGCCTTTTATTATTATTTTTTTTATATATATTGACTACGATTGGCTATTTGCTTTGGTAGAAGATGAAAATAACTTGTCACTGACTGCGGTTAAGCCTCATGTTCGATATTCAGTTTCATGGCTTTAATAACTTTTAACGGAAGTTAAATTAATTTCTTAATGTTCGAATGCATCCGTATAATGTGCAATGACACAATACATGAATGGGTTAGTAACTTTATAGCTAGACAAGACAGGAACATCTAGTGGAGTGTGCTTTGATCAGTGGACTACAGGGAACAATGCACACCCCTTGAACTTTCTCTCTAACAGCTATTAACACATTGTATGCATATTTGGCCCAGTAAAAATAATTATTAGTTTATCATCCTTTCAATCAGAAACAAGTGATGAGGGAGGGCGAATTT